>JANSVB020000070.1:46469-58150 GCA_025504935.2 Erythroxylum haughtii
AAGAGCTTTTCCTAGATAGTGTCTCACATAGCTAGAATTGAGCTTCTCATTTTGATATATTCACTGGGCTATGAAGGATCACTTTTACTAAATTTCAGCTTTTCTTTCAGGAATATATTGATGCACTTCATGGGCATAAGCTTCAAACAGGACATCCATATAATGCCTGGATGTGCCTCGACCTTTTGGACGTGCTTTGTCAACTAGCTGAGAAGGGTTATGCTAATTCTATACATTCCATGCTGGACTATCCTCTTAGACATTGTCCAGATGTCTTGCTTCTTGGGATATCTCATGTCAATGTACTTGTTGATTTCTTTGATGATTGGGGAATTTGTTAATTTTTTTATGCGCTATATGGCTTTTGGGTGATAAACTTCGCTTTTTACTTTACAGACTGCCTATAATCTTATTCAAAATGAAGTGTGTTCAACAGTTTTCCCTGCATTAATCCATAATACTACTGGGAGCAACATGATCCTTTACCTCTGGCATGTGAATCCTGATCTGGTTTTGCGTGGATTTGTTGATATATACGGTGTTGATCAAGACAGCTCGATCAAAATACTGAATGTATGCCATGAATTAAAGGTAAAGTATTGGGCATCCATTTGTGGACTATATTGTGTTGCTCTATAGTTGATATAAAAATGTTGAAATTCCAATTTTTAACAGTCCCCCTTCTTCATGACTAGAAACTTTTGCTGTATTACTTAATTGATTGTGTGTATTCAGACTTATAATTGGATTCTGTGGTGATTATATCCTATATACTTTTCTAGGTTTGATCTTTTGCATAATTTGGTGATCTTGCAGATTTTGCTGTCAGTATTGGATGCAACTCCTTTTCCTTTTGCAATCAAATTGGCTTCCATTGCTTCACGAAAAGAACTTGTAGACCTTGAGAAGTGGCTGAGTAATAATCTAATTATGTACAAGGATTATTTCTTCGAGGTATCTCTAAGTTGCTCTTCCATCCTCCTTAACAAAGTAGGATCTAATGAATAAAATATAGAGATACAAGTGTTTAGGAACTCGTTAAACTTATCTTTATTTATGGTTAAGCTTTGAAGTTTTCTGAATGATATTTATGTGGAATTCTTGATTCAATATTTTAGGAATGCCTCAAGTTTTTAGAGGAGATCCAACATGGGGGATCAGGAGATTTTTCAGCCAAACCTTTCCATCATGCTAGTGCTCTTCTCAATCTTTACTTAGAGTGTATTCCTACCTTCTTGAAGGTTTCTTTTCTAACAGAGTATTTTCTTCAAACTTCACGGCATTTTTTAACCTAGGTATGATTATCTCTATGTTCTATATTTGTTATGGCAGGCCCTCAAGGCTCATACTGGCTTAATTGTTTCTTCCAAACATTCCGAGGAACTTGAGAGATTGCAAGCAATTATTATGGATTCCAATATGAGACTTCAAAATGGTGGTTCGGCAGATTCATCCACTTCTGACGGGCATTCGGATGATATTGAGGCAGAAGCAAACTCTTATTTCCGTCAAATGTTTTCGGGTCAGTTGCCTATTGAATCAATGATTCAGATGCTTGCTCGTTTTAAGGATTCGTCTGTCAAAAGGTATGATTGTCCTTCTTTGCAGCTAGTTTCATTTCATGTATTGTGTTCTATATGTTCAAAATTTATTAAAAGAGGACTAAACACTTTTTTTTAAAACCCTACCTGAGGAAGGGGTGTTTTAAAGTCTAATGAATGAGTTAGCTTGGATTATAATTTGCTTTTGGAAATTAAATCATCTTTCTTATCATTCTTATGTTGTCTGCTATAGTAGAAGTTATGATTTGCTGAAATAAATGGCAGGGAACATGCAATTTTTGACTGCATGATTGAAAATTTATTCGAGGAATATAGGTCCTTCCATAAGTATCCAGAAAGGCAACTGAAAATAGCTGCCATCCTCATTGGTGAGTTCAATTGTTGAATATTGGGCTATTGTTATCTTATCTTTTTAGTAAAAATGATGGATCCTACTCAACATTTTATTGTATAGTGTGAACCTTTTAAGCATATGATCTTGACATTTGCTTATTAAGTGCCGAAGCAATTTGTAAAATGCAATTATGCGAATATTTGTTTGATATTTTATCAGATTTATGGAGTTGTGTTTGTGACTCATTTCAGGTTCCGTCATCAAGCAGCAGCTTGTAACCCATATTCCCCTGGGGCTTGCCTTGCGTGCCGTTCTGGATGCACTTCGCAAACCGCCAGATTCCAAAGTTTGTATCATGTATTATTTTGTAACTTTTCCCTTTTTGTTGTTCTTACAAATGATGAATTTGCTGCATTCAGATGTTTATGTTTGGAACCAAAGCTTTGGATCAGTTTGTGGACCGTCTAATTGAGTGGCCACAGTATTGCAACCATATACTGCAAATCTCTCATTTGAGAAGCACTCATGCAGACCTTGTTACTTTCATCGAACGGGCACTTGCCAGGATTTCATCTGGTCATTTGGAGTCTGATGGAAGCACCAACAGCACAGCTGCTCATGCCCATGGTCTGTCTCAGGTTCCCTCTGGAAACACTGAGGTGAGAACACTGTCGGTTCTGTTACCTCCATATTAAGTTTTTTATCTCAATATAAATGTACTACTTTCATTTGTCTTATAACTTTCTATATGGCTTTGATGGAATGCTTTTTGACTTGATATTTCCTTCCTTAATTGGTTGAACTAAATTGACTGATGCAGAAATTGTTCCTTTTTTCTTACTCGTGGCTGTCCTTTTTATAGAATGTTTCGGTTTGCTGTAGACTTCATTATTAAACAGCGATTATTTTGTTCTCAACTATTGCAGTTGAATGCTATGGACATCTCACAGCCTGGGCAGCAAATTTCTTCTTCGTGCTATCTTCAAGAGAAACTTGAATCTCCTCTTGAAGATCATTACAAAATCTCTGTAACATCATCCAATGATGTTAAGCCGCTTGCATCTGGGGTCCAGTCTACAGGTGCTACTGTGGATATCTCTGGTGTTCAGAAGGTATTCTTTGGGCTGTTTGGTATTTGTAGTTTGGTGGTTCATCAGTTTAAATCTGCATTTAACTGAATTAGCAGTTGCAGAACGCTGTTACTGCATCACTTGCTATGTTATCTTCCACCCCTGGTTTTGTCCGTCCTTCCAGAGGAGCAACCTCAACCAGTAAAATTTCTCTTCTCCACATGAATCTGATTGTACTTCCCATTATTAATGACTACCATGGATACTTGACCATTAACGATTATTGTAGGATTTGGCTCTGCATTGAACGTTGAAACGCTTATAGCAGCTGCTGAGAGGAGAGAAACACCCATAGAGGTACGATCTTCCTCTTGGGCCTTTTGGGCTTATGTGGATCTTAGCATAGTTATGAGTGTAACTTGGGAGGTTTAAATTGCATGGTTTGTCTTTGCTGGACTGTATATGGGGTACGATTGCATAACTGCTAATTTAAATCTTTTACCATTGGGATGTTGGTTTATGCATAATTGAGATGAATGTTTCATATCTTCAAACAACTTTATGATAGCTAGAATCAAAGTCTGGAAATTGTCAAGTACACTGCTCTGGACTTTCACTGTTAGACACCAGATTCTAGTTTTTAGGTTGTCATATTCTCCTAAAAGATTATGTCTCTGAGTGGGTTTGATGATTGATCAGACAATTGAAAAATGTGGGGTATTGAACACTTTGCACGTTTTGAGTTTCTGTCTAATGAAAACATCCAATTTCTACTTGTTACAGGCTCCAGCTTCTGAGCTACAGGACAAAATATCATTCATTATCAATAACATTTCAGCTTCAAACATTGAAGCTAAAGCAAAAGAGATAATTGATGTACTTAAAGAGCAGTATTATCCATGGTTTGCCCAGTACATGGTTATGAGAAGGTCAATATTTATACATGCTCATTTTTAGTTGGTATTTGTTTCTGTGGCAGCATGTGTAGATCTGGGTGCGGATATATGAGAATTACTTGTGCTTGAAACATCTACTGCTTAATGTATCACAGGGCAAGCATTGAGCCCAATTTTCATGACTTGTACTTGAAGTTCCTTGATAAGTTGAATTCAAAGGCTTTACACAAGGAGATTATTCAACGCACTTACGAAAATTGCAAGGTTTGCACTTTGCATAGTAAACGCTTGTGTCCTTCACACACAACTTAGTAGCTTGTTTGTGGAAATTCCAGGGAGAATTGCCTGCATTATCATGTCTATGTGTTATTTCAGGTTCTTTTAGGGTCAGAGCTCATAAAATCAAGTTCAGAAGAGCGCTCTTTGTTGAAGAATTTAGGAAGTTGGCTTGGGAAACTAACTATTGGCAGGAACCAAGTACTAAGGGCACGTGAGATAGATCCCAAATCTTTGATCATAGAGGTAATTTCTGTGCTATTGCAAGCATTATTAATATCTCCAATATCGGTAATATGGATCTTAAGAGGCAATCTCAGCATTATATAGTATTAACTTTTGTTTTTGCAAGTTACCACTACATCTTGGTGTTTATTTTCATACTTATGGTGTTCCTTTTTACAGGCGTATGAGAAGGGATTAATGATTGCTGTGATTCCATTTACTTCAAAGGTACAATTGCGATTTAGATTCTAAGATGTTTTGAGGTTATTTTTTATTATTATACACTCTGCTACTGTCTACAGATTTTGGAGCCATGCCAAAACAGTAAAGCATATCAACCCCCAAATCCCTGGACTATTGGTATACTTGGACTTCTTGTGGAGATCTACTCAATGCCAAACTTGAAAATGAACCTTAAATTTGACATAGAGGTATAGAGATGTTCTGAACATCCATTTGAATCAGTTACTATAACAAAGAAACATTATCGGCTTAACCAAATATGTGATTATTTTTGTGATATTGTAGGTTCTTTTTAAGAATCTTGGTGTAGATATGAAAGATATGACACCGACTTCACTTCTCAAAGATCGAAAAAGGGAAATTGAAGGGAATCCTGATTTTTCAAACAAAGATGTTGGAGCAGTGCAGCAGCAGGTGGTTGCTGAAGTTAAATCTGGGATCATATCGCCATTACATCATGTAGAGATACCACTGGAGGTTCCCAACCCTCCTATATCTGGTGGCCATACGCATTTGTTATCTAAGGTTTTCTGTTTCTTATGTCTCTAGATTTTGTGCTTGTAGCTTTTGATGTGTCCTGGAAGCTAACCTGGTTCATGCTTTCAGTATGCTGCTCCAGTCCATCTCCCTTCGAGTACGTTGATGGAGGAAGAAAAACTAAGTGCATTAGGCTTGTCTGATCAGGCACCAACAGCTCAGGGATTATTTCAAGCCACTCCGTCACAGTCACCTTTTTCTGCGAGTCAGGTGTGTCTTTTCTTTGTGTTCCTTTGTTTTTATTTAGTAATTGATCGAGTTGTATGTTTATTGAATATCTGGTTTTGTGCTGTTTGCAGGTTCCTACAGCAATTCCTAACATTGGAAGTCATGTTATTGTCAACCAAAAAATTATTTCTTGGGGCTTTCACTTACATTTTCAAAGGTGGACTCAGTTGCATTTTCAATCTTTTCATGGCTAGCAATTCACTGGCGTGTGTACTTACAATAACAGTCTGCGTCATGTTTGTGTGTTGCAGAGCGATTCCTGTAGCAATGGATAGAGCTATCAAGGAGATAGTTTCTGGTATAGTTCAACGAAGTGTGTCTATAGCAACTCAGACAACAAAGGAGCTTGTTTTGAAGGTTTGGTGACTGAACTAAAACCATTTAGTCCTTTTTTAATTATTCAACTGTTTTTTCATCCTCACAGCTCTGCCTAGTTAATTTGTTTTGCCCTTATATTCTTCTGCTTTTGCTTACAATGTCAATAATTTAATTTTCAACTTTATGTATGCTGGTTAATATTGTCAAGGGGACATCTTCTAACAACTAAAATTTAGGATTATGCTATGGAATCTGATGAGAGTCGAATATATCAAGCTGCACACTTGATGGTTGCTAGTTTGGCTGGGAGCTTAGCTCATGTTACTTGCAAGGTTATCTTCGCCGCTGATTTTCAGTCTTGATTTCTCTTGATTGCTTCTCCTTGTAATTAACTGGAGAGTTTCTTTGTTTATTCAGGAGCCTCTACGCAGTTCAATATTAAGCCAGCTACGGAACTTGCTTCAGGGGACTATTGCAAGTGAGATATTGGAACCCGCTGTTCAGCTGGCTACAAATGATAATCTTGACCTTGGTTGTGCAGTAATTGAACAGAATGCTACAGATAAGGTAGTGTTTAGCTTTTGATTTACATTGTGCATCTTTTCATATACCCGAAAGGGAGGCAGCAAACCTTCCATGCACAAAGGAAGTTCTTTTGCATGTTTGAGGTGTCAGTTGTCTCAAGAGTATATTAGGGAGACATTTTATCACTGAAAACATGATTTTTTTCCCTGTTCGAGATGTCAACTGTCTCCAGAGCCTATTAGCTCTTACCTCAATTTCACAGTGCAACATGATGTGCATATATGACATCTATGTCTGCAACAAAATGGATTCAACTTTCCTAACTAGGCTTGCCTGCATCAGGACATGTTATCAAGTATAGATAGTAAATTATGTGGGATGTGGCGGCATGTTATCAAGTATAGATAGTAAATTATGTGGGATGTGGCTACATCTGATGATCTTCTGTTATGGTTAAAGTTGGTCATGAATGATGAGCTGCATTTGATAGCATAGTAGAAGGAATAGATAGACTGATAATTAATATGGAGGTTGTAGGTATACCAATGGGGAAAGAATCTTTAATTAAGTTCACTGAAGAATGAGCAGATGCTATTAACTAATATTCAAAATGACGGTAGGCTTCGCATGTAATTAATGGGTAAAACTAGCTTAATGGGATCCATGGTTTCATGTCTGTGAGAAAAAGATTTAAAAAACTGCAATGTGTTGTCAAAACTCACACTACTAATTAGTTCTTGGATTCAAGACATGGATTTCAAAGATCATTATACTACATGCCATTGTTTAAATGGAATTTCCCCTTTATGTAGGCAATACATGTAATTGATGAGGAAATACGTCAGCAGCTTGCCTTACGAAGGAAACATAGAGATGGTATTGGTCCAGCATTTTTTGATGCTAATATTTATGCTCAAGGCTCCATGGGCATAATACCTGAGGCTCTTCGTCCTAAACCTGGTCATTTGTCTGTTACTCAACAGCGTGTTTATGAGGTAAGTTTGTTGAATCTTTTATGTGAAGATTGACTTCTGAAAGTAGTGCATAATTATTTTCTGTCTTGTCACGTCCCTTCTCTTCGTACTTCCAGGACTTTGTTCGGCTTCCATGGCAAAACCAATCTAGCCAGAGTTCACATGCTATTCCTACTGTCCCTTCAACTTTTTCTAGCAGTACTGCTTTGGCTGCTTCAACATCTGGACAACTTAGCATGGGTTACCCATCTGCATCTGGAAATATAGGATTTGAAGCAGTGTCTCGGACTTTGGATGTTGCTTCAGAGACAATTGAATCTGATTCAGCTGCCCTTCTAAGGTGAGCTATATGTCCTGGTATTGGGTCCTTCAACTCATGAAAGTTTGATTATGCAGTTCTTTAAAGGCATCTGTAATTTTTCAGTACTTCAACCATTCACATGGGAGCCACTGATGGTGTTATCCGGAAAATATCTGAGAACAATACTGGCAGTACATTGTTTTCATCTTCTGTGCCTGCTCACGAACTTCGACCTGTGGATTCTGCCATGGATGCTCTTAAGGTTGAAAAAACCTTATTCGTAGTCAATCTTGTTTTGCTAATGGCCTGTTAATGGTGGTTAATTTTTTTCATTTGTTTGAAGGAGCTTGGAATATCTTCGCTACCTCTCCCTACATCAGTGGGTCCTGAGCGCCCTAATAGTAGCATTTCAGAACCTTCATTAAGCACAAGAGATGCATTGGACAAATACCAGATCATTGCCCAGAAGGTTGACTCCAGCCCTTCTGCTTTTCGTTTTTCAGTGGTTGTTTTTGTTTTCTCTCTCTCTTTTATTCTCTCCACTTGAGAAAATGAAAGTATGGGCTTGTACCGTTGTTAACTTCTTATATCAAATCTGTTGTGGTGGGTTTCTTGCTTTTAAGGACTATGTTTAGATGTTTAGCTTATCTTTGACAAATTGAATGTAGACGATGAAAATTTGCCCTTTGGCTATATGTATAGGGACAGTGCAATATGGAAGGAAATTCAGCATTAGGATCTTGTCACGTGATGTATGATTTTGTCTCCTTGTAATGCTTCTCTTAAAACTGTTTATGAATGGTTGCAGTTGGAGGCATCAGTCACCGGTGATGGCAGGGAGGCAGAAATTCAGGTATTCTTTCTTTTTCTTGCAATAATTGGGGGATATTTCTGACAATACGTTTTACTATGTCTGTTGATTTATCTTCAGGGTTTGATTGCCGAAGTTCCTGAAATCATACTTAGATGTATTAGTCGGGATGAAGCTGCCTTGGCTGTAGCACAGAAGGTATATCTTACTTGACTGGGATACCTTTATTTTTTTTCTTGCTACAGTTGTTACCTGGTCAATATATTTTGATACTTCAACTGATTTCCTCAATATTTTACCCTTATAGCTGATTTTTTGAAGATTAGAGTGGAGCTTCTTTATCGCTAAGTTGGTTTTAAATACAGGTTTTCAAGGGTTTATATGAGAATGCACCAAACAGTTTTCATGTTAATGCCTGTCTTGCTATCCTGGCTGCTATCCGAGATGTTTGCAAGCTTGTGGTTAAAGAACTCACCAGCTGGGTATGCCTAGAGTTTATAAATGCAAAACTGCTTCATATTTTAGAGTATTTTTCTTGTGCAAGGTATTTGTATGTAATGTTCTTTTCTGCTTGAATTTCTTTAATGGACAAATTATTTTTTCAGGTCATTTACTCAGACGAGGAGCGGAAGTTTAATAAAGATATTACTATTGGCCTTATTTGTAGTGAATTGCTCAATCTTGCAGAATACAATGTTCATATGGCAAAACTAATTGATGGGGGAAGAAATAGTATGTTTAGAGATTTTTCTATGTTAGGAGATCAGCCATGATATCGCTGAATTCACATGACTGACCAATTTTTTGATATGCAGAAGCTGCCACTGATTTTGCTATTTCCCTTATTCAATCTTTGGTTGCTGAAGAGCCTAAAGTTATTTCTGAACTTCACAATTTCGTGGATGCATTAGCTAAGGTTGTATGTGTCTTCATTATTTGTTAGATTATCCTAGCATGCTTTTAATTTTTTTTCTTGTGCAGTCTCTTAGTGTTTGTTACTTGCAGCTTGCGGCAAAACCTGGATCTCCTGGGTCATTGCAACAACTAATTGAGATTGTTAAGAATCCTACTGCTACCTCAGTGCCTCTACCTGGAACATATGTTGCAAAAGATGACAAGGCAAAACAGTTTAGTGACAAAAAGGTTAGCACATATTAGTCATACAATTTACCACAGGGAGTGTTGCTATTTTCCTCTTAACTTCTAGGTCCCTTTTCTTTTGATTTAGGCTACAAGTCAGGCTACTTCTAACAGGGAAGACTATGGCAATGTTGAATCTGTGGAGCCAGATCCTGCTGGTTTCGCGGAGCAGGTTCCTTGTCTTGATTTTTTTTATTTCCTTTGTTCTTTTTTAACCTTAACTTTAGCATCATGCACTGGTTTTGGAAAACTAGTGATTCATTATACCTTGTCTTGGAACTGAACGGATTTTTCTTCTTTTTGGTTGGTTAAATATTTACGCTTTCCACATGCATTGTCTTGAATGTAGCGTGAACACTTTTATCTGTAGTACTTCCTCAGTCATTTAGGTAATCATTTTTTTCCTCTCTTTTTCAGTTTCTTATTTGTTTTATTATTTATTTATTTACTTATTTTATCTTATCTTTTTTGTTTATTCTTTACGTCTTTTATCTGCATTTTATCCTTTATTTATTTATTTATATTATTATTATCCTTTATGTATTATTATTATTATTATGAATTTTTTATTCTTATCTTAGTTTATTATTATTTTTATGCATTTATTCGTTTATTCTTTTAGCTTTTATTTTCTCAAAACAGTTCTTAAAAACTTTTTTTCTTTTTTTTAAATCTTTTTTCTATAGGTCTCTTAGAAATAACCTCTCTACTAAATAGGGATAAGGCTATTTACTTTTAAAACTTACATGTATATATAGTTGATGTCTAACCCTAGAATATGAAATACATTCAATAGTAGTAAACACCTTCCTATTTTATCACTATATAGCTATATACAACTCAACACTCCCCCTCAAGTTGGAGCATATAAATCATATGCACCAAGCTTGTTACATACAAATTCAATACGAGAACCTCTGAGAGATTTGTTGATTGGTTGAACTGACATGACTAGTAATGAGACAACCATACAAAACTTTCTCTCGGATAAAGTGACAATCAACTTCTATGTGTTTGGTCCTTTCATGATATACTACGTTAGAAGCAATATGGAGAGCAGCTTGATTATCACACAATAACTTCATTGGTGATACTTTTGCAAAATCTTAACTCTTGAACTAATTGTTTCAACCAAATAAGCTCACAAGTTGCTAGAGCCATTGCACGATATTCTACTTCTGCACTCGACCTAGCAACAACATCTTGCTTCTTACTTTTCCAAGATACAAGATTCCCTCCAAGAACACAAAAGCCTGAAGTAGAACACCTATCAGATGGAAAAATTGCCCAATTAGCATCAGAGTATCCAATAATTCATGAGTGACTCCGGTTTTCATATAATAATCCTTTTCTTGGTGCGCTCTTAATATACCTTAAAATTTGAATAACTGCATCCCAGTGACTCTCACATGGAGCTTGTAGGAATTGACTAACAACACTAACCGAGTAACAAATATCAGGTCATGTGATGGTGAGATAATTAAGTTTTTCTACCAATCTCTGATATCGGCTAAGATCAGCAAGTGGTTCCCCTGATCAAGTGAAAGCTTTGAATTAGGATCCATAGGAGAGTCTATTGGTCTAAAGTCTGACATCCCTGTTTCTTCTAAAATATCCAATGCATACTTTCTTTGAGAGAGTACAATACTAGATTTGGACTAAGCAACTTCTATGCTAAGAAAATATAAGAGTAAACCCAAATCTTTTGTCTGAAAATGACAAAACAGATGTGTCTTCAATTGTTCAATCACACCTTGATCACTTCCATTAATGACAATATCATCCACATAGACAATCAGATGGATACATTGTTCTGATGATGTATGTTTATAGAAGACAAAGTGATTACACTCACATCGAATTATATCAAACTCTCGAACAACGTGACTAAATTGTCCAAACCAAGGACGAGGAGATTGTTTCAAACCATATAAAGAGCGACGAAGCTTACACACTAAGGTAGACTTCTGAGGCAGTTGATGTCAGCTGTGACAAGTCACACTCGCCGGAGAGAGAGATCGGTAAGAGGGCTGCTTCCTGTCAACTTTCGGCGACTTTTTCTGGCAGCAAAATCAGTCGTGTCTATGGGAAACAACTGGTTGGCGTCAGCTGAACAGGTGAGATGAGAAGCACATCGGAGAGGGAGATTGGAAAACCAACCATCCCATATCAACCTGAGGAGTACTCGATGCATATTAGTGCAGTAACTTTATAGAGTGAAGAGGAGCTTGAGAATCTTGA
>JANSVB020000070.1:65512-83597 GCA_025504935.2 Erythroxylum haughtii
CTCATGGGATTTCTTATGCGGTGCAATCAGGGCGTTGGAAACCATTGCCAATGCGGCGAGGAGGCCCAGGTATTTCGTATTTGTTTTTTGCCGATGACTTATTATTATTTGAAAGGGCTGACATAACTCAAGTTGCGGTTATGAAGGAGGTTATGGCAAATTTTTGCGAAAGTTCAGGACAGCGAGTTAGTTAAGCAAAGACCTCGATCTTCTTCTCCAAAAATGTTCCTAACAGGTTGCGTCGATATCTTACTACGACGTTGGGTTTCCATGAAGTTTCTGATATGGGGAAATATTTAGGTGTGCCAATCACGCACTCGCGAGTCACGAAACACACCTATAAGTCTATACTTGATCGAATGAAGTTGAAAATTGTGAATTGGAATGCATCGAGTCTCTCACTTGCGAGGAGAATTACGCTTGGGCAGTCTGTACTAAGTGCGATGCCACTATATGCTATGCAAACGGCTAATATTCTGATTGGCCTTTGTCGAGATATGGAGAAAGCTATTAGAAGATTTGTTTTACATAGTAACGAGGAGAGCCGAAAGATGAGTCTTGTTGCTTGGCCGACTATTTTGAAACCAAAAGCCGATGGAGGATTAGGCTTTTGGGATTTGTACCTTGTTAATAACGCTTTTGGCATGAAGGTTTCCTGGGAATTATTCACAAAACCTAACAACCTTTGGGTTTGGGTATTGGCCAGCAAGTATAAGTTCGATAGTGAGGTTGGTTTGAATCCGATTCAACCTAACTCAAGCTCACCCGTATGGCGCCTTGTGTGCAAAAATTGGGATGATATGATGACTAACGTGGCGTGGATTGTTGAGAATGGACAGCATGTGCGCTTTTGGGAACATAGATGGGTGTCGGGACTCGATTTGCCGTTAATTGAATTGGTGGTATTGCAAATTCCAGATTCGATGAGATTCGCGCGGTAGCCTCTTTTGTGACTGCCTCAAGGGAATGAGACTGGTAGGCCTTTGAATACCTCCTCCCGTCCAATGCCATCCAACTCATTGCTGCTATTTTGTCGCCCGATGAAAGCATGGATAATGATCGACCTTTTTGGTGCCCCTCATCCTTGGGTTGTTTTACTTTGAAGACTGCCTATTTGAGCTTATGTGGACAAAGTGACGTTTTGTTGAGAGCTCCCTGGCATCGGATTTAGAAGTGGATTGGACCACAACGAATTAAAGTGTTCATGTGGCTATGCTTAAGCAATGAGGTGCTAACAAATGCCGAAAGGTGCCGGAGGCATTTGTCTACATCGAACACTTGTGAGGTATGCTTTGAATCCATTGAGAATAGTATGCATATAATTCGCGATTGTCGATTTGCTAGAGATGTATGGAATAGGCTGTTGATCTATGAGCAAAGAGTATGATTTTTTGACTCGAACTTGAGCTTGGATGCTTGGTTATTTCGCAACATTGCTGACATGCAATGCTATCAAACTGATGTGAGTTGAAGTGTGGTGTTTGGGGTTGTTATTGGCTACTTTGGAAGCGTTGAAATAGGGTTGTCTTAGGGGATGATTCACAGCCCGCAACCCTCACTGTTGAAGTTGTTTGATGTGTTGGTACACAATAGGCAGTGCAAATTGCAGCTGCTTTGCGTGTCGAGCAAGGGCTACCAGAGACCAGACGAGAGTAACGGCTGGTGCATTGGTCAACACCGCTGGTAGGAGTATTCAAGCTGAATACCGACGCCTCGCTAGCGGCTGATGGCATGGCAGCGTATGGCAGAGGGGTTGTGCACGACAGTCATGGTAATTGGGTAGGTAGCTTTGTG
Organism: Erythroxylum haughtii; assembly: GCA_025504935.2. NCBI lineage: Eukaryota > Viridiplantae > Streptophyta > Magnoliopsida > Malpighiales > Erythroxylaceae > Erythroxylum > Erythroxylum haughtii. The sequence continues at coordinate 67,307 of JANSVB020000070.1, forward strand.
GTAAACATTGGTCGATTTCCGATTCTGAATGTGGAAGTATGGTCTGTCCTCCATGGACTTGACTATGCTGCGAGTTTAAATTTGAGGCATATTTAAGTTGAATGTGATAATTTGTTAGCCGTTAACATGATTAATGGAGAGTATGAGGTTACTGCTTTAGTTGCCGCTTTGATTGCGCAAATACGCAAGCGAATGGAGTCTTTCGAGAAGATTTCGGTTACACATATACATCGGGAGGAAAATTTCGTCGCCAATGCTTTATCCCATCATGCTTATGACTTTAGTCCGGGTTTTTATCCTTTAATTAGCCCACCAGATGCGGTGAATTCGTGGCTCTTTCATGATGTTATTGGTGTTACTTATATTCGTTAGTTAGAGACTTCTTTTCGGGCTTCGCTCGCTTTACCTACCCAAAAAAAAACTAATCAAAAAATTAAAAATCGACCTAAAAATAAGACGGTTAAATTTTTTTATAATAAATCGACAAAACCTGTTTAGTTTTTCTAATCATTGATCAAAACTTATGCAGCTACTTCTTGCTGCTTACATAATTTCATGTTCTTGAGGTGTCAAGTCCAAACATTAGTATCTTGCACAAAGTTATTATACCATAGAAAGAAACTCTTTTTTCTTTTGATTCAATTGAAACAACGTACCAAAAGATTCCAAAGCTTACCATAATATAACCAAACATGGCTGATGTGAGTGATTCAGTACTCTTATCTCTTAATCAGAGAGGTCTCAAGTTCGAGATATTAAGAATAGAGAAATCTGTTTGATCAGTACTTTACCCCTTATGGGCTAATCCGGTGCGAGCGGTAAAGGTGCCTTCTTAAAGTTGGACCCTCTTACGACACCTCGTGGCTAAAAAAAAAAAAAGACTTGCCATAATATAGGCAATTAAATTCTCCTGCAGCCTGCCAAATTTCTCCCTCAACAACACGGAAAAGGGATCAATCACAATCACAAGAGTCACAAATCCATCATAACTCAATAACCGTTTGCTTCCATCACTCTACTTGCTCAATCCCCACCTTAAAGATCAATGCTTTGCCCCACTTCTGTATTACCTAATGGTCTCTACTAAATCACCTAACTAATAACTATCACATGCATTGAACATTACAACCAAATAACTCAACATGCTTCTTCCGTATTCTCTTATGCGTCTAAACTGTCTCCTCATTCAAGAATAAAACACTAATCGCAAATATTAATGCATAGTTCATCTATCCAATAACTAAACATGGGGAGCAAGTGCTTTTCCTATACATGATACATCACTATCATAACACCCCCAATGATACTGTACACAGGTAATAAGAAGGATGCAGAATAACAAAAGAGTCAGGTATAGCCGAGGCAGTCTACCAAATTATACCAGTAGCAGGTGCATATATGGGAAGGATGAGGCATGAAATGTGCTCGTGACTTCATATATGTGGCGAATGTGTACTAATATTTACACTTGTATTAATTCCTAGAAAGTTAGACAACTATTCACCAGCTGAATTAAGACACCTGATCTAGCTTCAGTCGTCAACTTCACTAGACTACATGTAAAGTGTAACCCCATATGACTGAAGGAGTACACTCAATTATTTCAGCGATCCATCTACAGATATTGCTTGAGCTATCTTGCTTCTTATGAAGGACTAATGCAATAATTAATAGCTGTGCTTAGTGTGTATAGCCAAAGATTTCACAGCTGAAACTCAGATTTTCAGCACCAAATGGCATAATCAACCCTTCAATCCTCCAAAAAATCTAGAACCTTTATTGCCCACCCCAGTACCTTCAAGACTTGATGACAGCAGAGATCTGGTATCCGGTCGCCATTTCAACTCTTTAAGAACAGAAAACAGAGATGCTAATGCAGGAGTCACTTCTGCATCCTTTATCTTGTTACATGATGTCACTTTCAATCTTTCAAGCTCCTTCCAGTTATCAATGACAGCTTCCAAACCTCCTGTTGTCAATAACGAGCATCCTTCCAATGACAAGAGCTTCACTCTCCTATCAAGAAAAGAAATTACAAGACCTCTTCAAAACAATAAATCAGAAAATTCCCCTACTTTCTTATCAAACTAAAAAAACAATCATTCTTTGCACCACCATCACCCTTAAGAAATTGTATACATTAAAGCTACAAATCAAATGCTTGAAGCTGATATTTTCATGGTTTAAGAATAAAGCTTTATTGGTGATCTCTTCAAACAAGTAAACTCACAGGAAAAAAGCAATAATCGGACATTCAAAGCCAGTAAAATATCTATGGCAAATGATAGACACGGGCATTACACTATTCATTTCTGTTAATTCCATTCAAAGTTCCAACGAAATGCAAACAAAAATAATATAACAGCAACGCAAGAACTAAACAAAGAAAGCAAAATTTCCATACCTACAAGCACTAATAAGCCCAAAAACATCGTCCCCCAAACCCCAACAGTCCTGCAAAACAATTTCCCTCACAGAGCTGCAGACCCTAAACAAAGCCTTCACTGCTTGCTTATCCCTCATTTGACAACGCTCCAAGTACAACTCTTCAAGCGCTGCACAACATCCTAAATGCTCATCCGAACCTGGATTTGAATCGATACACTTACAAGACTGAAGCCTTAAAGTCTTCAAATTCCCACAAAAACTAAGCGCAGACAACCACCCACCATCCATTCTATGGTCATTAAGAGTCAACTCCTCGAGCATTTCACAACACTGCCCAATTGCTTTAATCCCATCATAACTTCCCTCGCACCCACAAAGCTCAAGCGTCACTAATCGCCGACACCCTTGAGCCAATATCGTCAACCCAATATCAGACACCACCGAGCTATAAAACCCATCAACAAAACCAACCAATTTCAACAGCTGTAGATTCCTACACTCGGAAATTCCCTTCAACAACATGTCGTCGCAGCAGTGCAACTCCATCTCTTGCAAAATCTCGCACTTTCTCGCAATACTCGACAACCCATTTTCGCTCAAACCAATTGCACCAATTCTCCGCAAGTTCGGGTAATTTTCGGCGATCATTTCGAGCCCGTAATCAACCAATTCGCGAGATAACACATCATTCTCACCAACAAACAACAACTCCGAGAACTCTGTATCAACAGGGACGCACAAGCTCTTGTTGGTCACCACGATACCGGAGTTTCGGGACTTCTTAATGCATGCTCGAATAATATCAAGATCCGTGAGATTCGGGAACCGGTGAAAGACCCGACCCGAAATGAGAAAGGACCAATCGAGGACAGTGATTGCACGCGCCAAATGACCGTGAATAGACAACCAACGTTTGCAGACGAGTGAATTAGTTAAGTACTGAGATGTCGGAATCCTTAAGAAAATTTGTAGCAGAACCTCATTGGAGAGGAGGGAAGTAAAATCCGGTGCAGCTAAGTCCGTGAAGTCGTCATGGTGAGGACGCGAGGTTGGTGAAGTTGATGGAGTAGTACTGGTGGAAGATTTGATATGCATCTTTTAACCCAACAAAAAAGACACAGAAAATCTCAATAATTCAGAGGTCAATTGTTTCTTCAATTTCAAGCACTTGCAGTTGGTCCTGTGTTTCAATGGAGTTTGGTCACGTCGGGACAGGGCGAGGAGGACTTTGGGGTATGCGTGAGGAGCCGGGCTCGGATAAGAATTAAAACGGAGCTTAACTTTTTAAAAAAAATAATTTAATAATTAACTTTTTAAACTTCAAAAAAAAATTTAAATTAAGAATGAGGCTGCGTATTATCCGAGCTTTCTAAACCCTACTTTATTTCAAGACTTTAGACTAAATATAATAATGATGATAATAGTAATGACGATGGTGATCAATCACGTAAAAAAGCTATTAGGTATTCAATTATTAACCGTATAAGTAAAAAAAAAAGTTTTGATTAATGATTAATGTGATAATTTGTTAGTCGTTAACATGATTAATGGAGAGTATGAGGTTACTACTTTAGTTGCCACTTTGATTGCCCGAATACACAAGCGAATGAAGTCTTTCGAGAAGATTTCACTTACACATATACATCGGGAGGGAAATTTCGTTGCCGACGCTTTATCCCATTATGTTTATGACTTTAATTCGGGTTTTCATCCTTTAACTAGCTCACCGGATGCGGTGAATTCGTGACTCTTTCATGATGTTATTAATGTTACTTATGTTCGTTAGTTAGAGACTTTTTTTAGAGCTTCGCCCTCTTTACCTACCAAAAAAATAATTAAATAATTTAATCGACTCAATCATAAAAGTCTTAAATGAAGCACTATTTCAATTTAATTTAAGTCAGGCTCGACTTTGACCCAGGTTAATGCAGCCCACAGAAAAGTACAAAACGATGTTGTTTTGTGAAAAAATATTAATATACCCAAGTAGCCCGACCCTGACTCCGTCCTTTGTCATCTCTATTTTAGTTTACAATAATAATTCTTGATATTAAAAATTATATGATTTATTAATTAATGGATTAATTTTTACAATTTAATTATAACAATTTTACGACGGTCTAATAGTAATTAAATCTTTAAACATTAAACTTATTACCTTATTAGGTTAACTTTCAATTTGATTTTTATTATCTTCGTTTTGACTTTAGTAGAAAGAGTTTCAAAAGTTAGTCATTATATTGAAAACTTTAGAAAATTGTAAATTAAGTAAAATAAATTTAAAAATTAGACATCAATTATATCAAATTAAGTTTAGTTCATATATTATAACTTAACCCAAATTAATTTTAAATCATTTTAATTATTAAATAATAATTGCTCCTAACATAAGAAAGACTCATGTTAGTTAAATTTATAAATAAATCTTAAAAATCATTACAAAATGCCTTAATTTAAGAATTATAATCCATAATTCATAGTATTGTTACAACTAAGAGAAAACCAAAACTACCTCATAAAGAAATACAACATGTATCAGCCCATATAATCAAAGAAAGGGCTTCAAAAATATCGTCTCAAACCTGAAATTTTAAAGAAATGTCATGACCTAATTTAGTCAGACAATCAACTGCAAAATTATTTTCACAAAGCACATACCTAATAGAACAACTCTAATTCCTAGCAAGTAAAGCTTAAATATTCACAATCAAAATAGATAGGGGATGCAAAGAGATAACACTACAAGTCATCATCCGCATCACCTTCATGCTATCAGATTCTATCACGATCTACAGAAAATCGTGATCCCACACAAAAATCCTCTGTTTTGAAAACCGAACCGAACCGACCGATGTCCGGTCGGTTATCCGGTCCGGTTCACCTTTAAAAACCAATTTTCAATTGAACCAGTGAGAACCGGTCGGACCGGTCCGGCCACTGGTTCAATAAATTTTTTATTTTTGTTTTTTGGTATATTTTTGTATTTTTTAATATTTTTAATATTATATATAATTAAATATAATTATTGCATAATTATGACGTCACACCGGTTCGACCGGTGGTTGAACCGGTCAAACCGGTGACAAGTAAGACCTCCGGTTCGATGACCGATTTGGGTTTCAAAACACTGCAAAAATCAAATCATCTCGAATGGACCATAACTTCCTCACCAAGATAGTTGAAACACCAATTCGAAAAAAAAATACTCCCTAGCCAACGATCAAATGAATCACACAACAACTCCCCACTACTAGTCAGCCCAAGATTAACAATAAAACTGTTGTCATAATTCAACTTCACCCAATCAATCGGCGACGCAGTCTAACCAATCCAACGCCTCTCACCTTGAAATTTCGGTTTTGAATCAAAAGTCAATAAGACATCCATTGCAACTTTAAAGGCACATCTATTCAAATTTGCTAAGGAAATAAACTCATTTTGAAGGCCTAAGTTCTGAATTTTCCACAATCACCAAATACTTGCCAAAAACTAAGATGTCCAGTTAAAACCAAAAGGACCTACAGTACGAGCACACAGATTCAAAGCTAGCCAATCAACTAAATCTACCGCAATAAAAAAATCATCAAAAACATCTTACTGCTGTCACCATGCAACCGTAAGATAATTATTATTAGGACGTTTAGTATTGTCATTAATATTGTTATAATTATTGTGTTTATGATTATTAATGTTAGTATGATTCTTATTGTTATTATTAGTATCAATTTTTGTTTATTATTATTTGTATCTATTAGTTATTTTTTTGATTAATATTATTTTATTTATTTAAATCTTAATTCCTTTTTTTACTATTTTTCTTTTCTTTTTTCTTACTATCTTTATTTACGTTAATCATTTAAAAACAGTCTCTTTATTAATTAAGGATAAGGTTGCATATTTTTAAATTTCGCATCTCAACAAAATTTTTACTTAGTGCAATTATTGTTGTTAATTCTACAAATTTTATTTCTTTTTTCCTTACCCTAAAAGTGTCTGCTTATCACTTTTAGGTATAAAGTTTTGGTCTCTTTATAGATTCATTTGGTCGGTATGATTTGTGAGGTGTTCAATGTTTTTCTCAAATTCGTTTGTTCATCGTTTTGTTTGTCACCGCTTTGGTGCGGCGGCTTCTCAAATTTTCTGGTTCAATCCTGTCGGTCCGATTTACTGCTCAAAGTGCATCTAATGGTGGATGTTGTTTGGAATTGTTTATAAAGTGCTAAAGCCAACTTTTAGAAGTTGGTATAGCTTTAGTCTCATTGTAAAAGGCGTCGGTGGGTTTTACTTTTTACAATGCATACTTTTCTTCATTCACCGTTGAGATTTAGATCCAATTTGGGTATTTCCTTACGAATAGATGTCTATTAGAAAATTATTAAGTAATGAAAAGTAATTTCGTATAGAAAATTATTACTTCTAAACATAAAAAATAGTACGAAAAATAAATTTATTTTAAGTACCAACAAAATTAAAAAACCCTTTATGAAAAGAAAAAGAGATATCGGTCTAATATTCAATATTTTAAAAACCGAATCAAAAGTTAAATCGGTAATATATAAGGTTTAAAGTTTAAAAGGTTCAATCAGTATTAAACTGTCATAAAACTAACTAAAAATTGAATAAAATTAAAGAACTTAAAATATAATTAAAAGATATTCTCTTTATTTATTGAAAATTTTGAAGTTTAATTGAAAAAAGATTGTTAATTAGTGAAATTGACAGGTTAATTAATTAATTAATCAATTTTTAATAACAAAAGTTATTAAAATAAGTCAAACTAAAAAATTCAAAATCGAACCAAAAAATTAAACTATTCAAAAATTTTACACCCAAAATAGTCGTATTTTTTAACCATTGCCGTTAATAACTAGTTAAATATTTATGACTGGTAAAACGAGTTTGGTATGTATGTTAGGATGAGCAACACTCCATAAGATTCACGCAAGAATGGCAAAATTAGCTTAGCCCGAACCGATTGGGCTCTTGTTGATTAGGCCTTAGGTTGAAACTGCTGGACTCGACTAGGCCATTGGTTGGGCATGCGTTTAAATTATTTCAGCCTAACTTGACTCCTGGCCTGATAAGAAGATATAAAATAACGTTGTTTTTTATTTTTTAAAAATATAAGGTTAGGTCGAGTTAAGCTATTTGTAGCCTATCGGGTCGGGCGTCGGGCCATGGACTGGCGTCCAATGCTATCTCACGATTCAAGATTGAATTTGGAAAAAAAAAGAGTTTAAATAATCAAATTTAAGTTGAATTTATTTTAAAATAATATATTTTATTAATTTTAAATTAATATGAATAAATTTATTATAATTCATATGTTTGAAAATTTTATTTTATTTATTAATTAAAACGTTACCAAACGACCATAGGATTCAGAAGCATAACAAGCCTGTTTCAATGTTAAGTGGCTTTTCACAATGGGCTTGTCATGTAAAGCACATCTCAGTCGTCGGATCCTTCTAGATGTCCCATTTCACATCGTTTGGCTCTTCATTCAGGCAGGGCGTCAAGGGGTGAGAAAAGTTGGGTGCAATTTTTTAATTTTTTATTCCTTTTTTAATTTTCAATTTGATTTATTTTAGTATTTTTTGTTAAAAATTAATTTATTTATTAATTAATCGGTTAATTTTTGTAAATTAATAAGTTTTCATTAATAAAAAAATCAATTAATTTTTATTCAACATTTTTTTAAAATTTTAACTTTAAATTTTTAAATAAATAAGGATAATCTCTTTCAATCATCATTAACATCATCAAAACATTCAGTTGAAGTTAAACGTTAAGTCTAAAAAGATCCGATAGTACGCAACCTTATCTCTACCCAATTGAGAGATTGTTTATGATAGATCCACGTATAATGTGACACAAGATCTTACAAAATTATAAATAGATGTGAACATATATTTAAGAAATAGAGTAAAATAAATCAATCAATTAAATAAAAATAAAAAGTAAGAAAAATAACTAAAAAAAACATCACAATACAAGTAAATACTAAAAAACAATAATTGTAACATTAAAAAAATAACAAGCGAGAGTAATAAATATAACACAAAATAATGTATACATAGAATATGTCTAAAATTAACAATAAACATTAAGAAAAATACATACAAGAAGAAACTCGTACCAATTATGAAAGATCCGTACAAGAATAACCATGACCAAGTTTGTTAAAACCTTAATTAAGCTACATAAAAACCAAAATAAGCTATACATAGAAGGTACATGGTGCACAATAAATGCAAAGGACACAGGTTATTGTAATGTCTATTTCAATCAATTTTTAATTTTTTAATTATTAGCCTGTTTTATGAAGATTTAATTTTAATTATTTTTTAAATCTTAAATATTTTACCTTACTAATTTAACTTTCGATTCAGTTTTTAAAATATTATTTTTTAATTATTAGTAAAATTATAAATATTTATTAATTACAACAATAATATTATTTCAATACAACATTCCATTTAAGTTATCTTGACCTAACTCAAAATGTAATTATTTTAAATATAATCCATTAATTTTAAATATGTATCCAACTTTCTTTTTTTCCATTTTTTGGTAGAGTTTTTAGAATTTTTTTAAAACTTTTTAAGAAAAGGAATTCACAAGGTTTACGAAATTCCCTTACAACCCAAAGCAAAAGTTGGGAACAGTTATGTTCCCACATAATTGGTATCGATCCACATAATAATCATGTTTCCAAAAATAAGTCCTGTTCTTGGCAGGAAATGTCCGTCTCGGGCTCGATATGTGGTTACCTAATTTTGTGAATTTCTCATCCCTCTTTTTTATTTATATTTCTCGATTGAATCTTGATAATTTATACCATTTCCTTCCTGGAGGTCCCTGATAAGCGATTATCAAATCCTACGTAAGCGGAAGCCAAGCGAGTTCTTACGCTCATGCTCACCAGTAACCATGGAAGTCGCCTGAAAGTTGGAAACAGAGACAAGAACATAGGAATACAGGCACTATAGTCTCTCCTCGGTGGCTACCAAAACCTCCTGGAAACATGAGCCAGTGTGTTCCAAGTTGGGGTCTTGATGATACAACTGTTCCTAACAAGCTTTCTCTTCGGTCTCACTCCAACAACTCCACAGCACCAGACGTACCCATGTATGAATCATTCTCTACCTCAATCTGTATGGACTGAGTGATGAGTTTTAGCTGAGTTTAAGGTGGTTTGTTTTCGATGCAGGTTAGATTACGAAGTAGCGGAATTAACATGGAAAAATGGTCAACTTGCCATGCACGGTCTTGGTCCACCTCGCGTGGCTGCCAAACCCATTCCCTCATGTACTCCTTCTCCATCAAAGTACGCTTGGGACAAGCCACGAGCCAGTGGCACACTCGAGTCCATAGTCAACCAAGCCACCACTCGCTTACCAGAGCACAAGCCAACTCTTGTTAACTTGGGACGGGATGATTTAGTCCCATGGATTGAGCGCAACAACCACAACCGAAAGTCAGCTGCTGTCTCCAAGACCATGACGAAGGACGCTCTAGTCCCTTGCTCGAACCGGACCGAGGTGGGGTGCTCCACACGCGTGGGGTCTTGTAGTGCCCCGACCGCGACGGGGGACGAGGAGGGGTTTCTCCAAGGAAAACGAGGGAGGGCGGTGCGTGTAGCGGTTGCGCCGCCGGAGTGGAGCAGCAGAGACCAGAGTGTGAGTGGAAGTGCCAACACATTTGGGATGGATAGCCAGCATGTGACTTTGGACACGTACGAGAAGGAGTTAGGTGGTGGGTTTACTTCCACTTCAATGGGGTCTCAGGAAAATACAAAGACAGTTGCTACTGCCGATGAGAATGACTCAGTCTGTCACAGTAAACCACAGGTAACTAAATACGATCGTGTCCATTATGTTCTTAATCACAATTTGCAGATTTTAGTTATAATATGTTAGGCCCGACTTGTTCTGATTGTCCTGATTCTTTGCAGAGAGTAACAGGTGACGAGGAAGAGAAGAGAGGGAAAGGGAAGTCCACAGTTTCGATTAAGAGAAGTAGGGCTGCTGCTATTCATAACCAATCTGAACGTGTATGCCTCTTTCTCTGTCTCTTAACTTGCATTTTCTGGGTGAAGAAGTTATGTTTTTCAAGGTTCTGATTCTGATGAAGATGATATTTTATGTAAAAGATGTGATGCTTCAATGATTAGACTGGACCACTTGGTTTTGTGTAGTGACTGAGAACTAGTTTTATCTTTAAACACGATTCCATTAATTAGAATATGAATTATAACAGAAGAAATGGCTGCAAATGTACTTCATTTTTCATTTGTAACAATTTCCCAATTCATCTTCATTGCCCAGAAAAGGAGGGATAAGATAAACCAGAGGATGAAAACACTTCAGAAACTGGTTCCAAATTCCAGCAAGGTACAAAGTTAAACCTAACTCCTATCTTGTTCTTCATATCAAATAGTGACTGTATCTTTATAATCCTTAGGGTTTGTTAGATCTGTGAAGGATTATGGTTTCAGCTCCAACTTTTGTTCTTGACTTTGAACCATTTTTGTGGAACCAAAACGTTAGGACTTCAGAGAGATGTAATAAAAGTGATGGGACTCGTGTGTCGGCCTCATTCAAGCTTATTGTTATCTTCTCTTCTGGGGTAGGGCCGAACAAGTTGATCACCGTAAAGTTGGTTCAACTTGTTGAATAGTAGATAATAATCTTTATGTCAATTTGGTTAGATTCTGATGAGGTAAGTCTGATGTTATCTGAGATGAAACTGTTATAATTAACATTGCAGAAATGGGTATAGTGCGTAGGAATTCAAAGCTGTGACCCACATGTAGAAAGATAAATCGTAGCCCAGCTTTAACTGAAAGGTAGTAAGTTAATGACTTGAGAATTAAATGTGCAGAAGACACAGAGAGGATAATAACATGATAGAGACTGATGTGGTCCAAGGCTCTTCTGTGTTCAAACGGCTATTAGTATCTTGGGAGTGACCCAGTTTTACGAGTCCATAAAACCCTATTGGATATGGGGACAAGTTGCAGAAGATTGCTCAGTTTTTCTTTGTTTTTTCAGAACAATTCTCTACCACATATTCCTGTATATGTAGCCCCTGAAGCTGCTTTTTTTCTATGAACTTATCATCTTCTATTGGTTCTATCTCCATTTACTGTTTACAATTCGTAATGATTGGCAAGAACTGAAAACTTTCCTCTCAGGATTGTGGGGTCAGAGTTGAGAAAACATATCCACCGCCAATGAGAGTGGAAAGTTCAAGCAGTATTAAACAATTATTGGGTATCTGCAAGAAACTGTTGACTTTTGGTTGATGATTTGTTGTTTCATTGAATTTAATGTCATTACAGACGGATAAAGCTTCGATTCTAGATGAAGTTATAGACTATTTAAAACAATTGCAAGCTCAAGTTCAGATGATGAGCAGAATGAACATGCAGCCTATGATGTTGCCAGTGGCTATGCAACAACAATTACAAATGCCGATGATGACTCCCATGAGCTTAGGTATGGGTATGGGAATGGGAATGGGACTTGTGGACATGAACACGATTCCTCGTCCCAACATTCCTGGAATGTCTCATGTTCTTCACCCAACAGCTTTCATGCCTTTAACTCCCTGGGATGGATCCGCTGATCGCTTGCAAGCTGCTGCTGCTTCTACATCAGTAATGGCTGATCCATTGTCCACATTCATCGCATGCCAATCACAGGTAGCTTTTCTCTACAACAAATATTGATTCCATAAATAAAAATATATATTAATTAGGACATGGATATGGAGCTAACTGATAAAAAATAAAAAATTTGCAGCCAATGACCATGGATGCCTATAGTAGATTAGCTGCAATGTACCAACAGCTTCAACAACAACAGCAACCTCCTGCTTCCAATTTCAAGAGCTAAATATGGTCTTATGACTCTTCATCTAATGGTGTTGTTCATCCAGAAAAGATGGTCGCAGCAAATCAAATCCAATTCTGCAAAACCCTTTTCCTAAGATTACATATTTGTTCAAACTATGACATATAAACTTCGTTTAAATGTACTTCTATTAGCGGCATTTGCATAGATCCTTAGGAGTGATCAAGATTTTTTTTTTGTTTTCTTTTTTTCTTTTGCAGTCGTTTTGCCATAATATCTGATACTGCGTATGCTTGAGTATAAATACAAGAGAGGTCTCAGGTTTTTATTTATCAAAATATAACAGTCGATACTACTCTCATCCACCTGTTTAATAATCATCAATCAATCATTTCGATAGTGTCAAGACATTGATGTTCCAGGAGACATGTAATGTGTAATGTTTACCAAAAGATGAACATCGAAATGGTTGGAGTCTGGCTTGTCAACTTGGATCAACGATGAGCCACACGTTTGTTTCCTAAAAAAAAATCAAATACATACGTTCATGCATCCACCCAGAACTGAGACAGCACAGAAACAGACTCGAGAGTTAATAAAATTTGTAATAACAGAAGAATCTTAGTTCGATCATATCTGCTGCGCCTTGATGATGACTAGACCGAACAAAAGCTGACAGCAAATGCTTGACTTTCTAGCCTATATAAAAGCTTGAACGTACGTTTGGATTCTAAAAGAGATACTCAGTGAGCTGCTTAGAACAACATGGAATATATATATATATTGCCTTTGGAATAAAGATATGAGAGTAGCCAATCGTTCATCAGACCTTAGTTTGCCATTTTCAATCTACTTGTTTGATGAAAGAATATATAAAAAGCATCCGATTTTGTTTTCTGATATGGCGATTCTCACATTCTTTTGATATTGAATCAATCCAGTTCAGTTTCGTAACACTTTTCGCAACCCTTTTGATTGCACTGCATAAAGTGAAAATTTAAAGAAGATAAAATCAATATCTTTTTATCTTTATAATTTCTTAAATTCCTCCAAAAATCTTAAAAAGATAAATGATAACAGATTAAAATTCTAACGAAATATAATTCTAAAAACAACAAAAAAATAATCCGAAACAATGAAAAAAATGATAAATTCTGACTCAAAATTTGACTCAGATTAGTAATTTTTGCTGTATTATGAGTCTCGTAATTCAACAATAACAAAATAATATGGTCTATTAAAATTATTTTCCTTTCGAGAAAAAAATTTAAGTTAATCTAAATTTTTAGCAATCTAATAAATTCAAGGTCCAATTAATTTAGAAATTAAAAAATTTTCTTGAATTAAATATTTAAAATCTATCAATTTGAATGAATTATTTAATATTTTTCACCTTGAGTTATGTTTGAATTCTATTTATATTTGAAATATCATTTTATATCGTAAAAAAATTATAATTATTCTCTAAATTTTGAACTCATAAAATTGTATATTACTAAATATTTTCAGACTTTGCATTCACTATTTTTTTTTTTTTTTGCAAAAGAAAGAAGGAAAAAAAATTATCGCAATGTTCTGTAATATAACACGCTTTGCGCATCTCCGTTGAGTAGCTCCATAACAACCATCGAAAGCTCCTGGATGATATAAAAACTTGAATTTAACAAGTCTGCTAGAACAGGCTGTTGACACAGACATGCTGAATTGCGTTCACTAATTATTATTGTGGTCGTTGACGATAACAAAACCAGTTCGTGAGCTTTCTTTGGGACCAGACATTGGAACCTGTCGAGTAATCTCCACACGTATGAAGATGGTCCTTGAAGGTACCATCAAGTCTTAGAATCTCGTATGTGCAAGATGGTGGATGCCTCAGGACCATATGTACACACACTTTCTGCACTTGTCAAGGCTCAAGAAGGTCAATTTCTTTAGTTAAATGTTCTCAGTATCATTCCTCAATCTCGTCCTTATCCTATTTGCTTGGATCAAATGCAACATAGACCAAATCGAAACTTCACGCGTTTCGCTGCAGATTATTTAGGAATCAAAGCCTTGGCCAACTTTAAATTTGATCTAAGAAATGGATCCGAACTTTTCGGGTTTGGACCCATTTGTCCAAGCACAGAAAGTAATAGAAGTTGTGAAGGAGATCAAGCTAAATCAGTGCAGGCCGAATAGAAAAAGGGTTAGGGCCTTGGCACATGGCTATCCAACCACAGAGAGCAATAGAATTTGAAAAGGAGATCAAGCTAAATCAGTACACGCCGAATAGAAAAAGGGTTTAGGCCTTGGCACATGGCTCAATGTGGGTCAGTTCGTTTTTTTTTTTTAATTACTTGTGACATATTTTAAGATGGTACTAATTATAAGAAGATATTTTTAAGTCATTCACTTCTAGACTAATCCCCTCTCAAATCAGATAGGCTCCTTGCGGGAGATAAAGCTCTGACCTCAAGTTTTAAACGGCTACATAGATGAGAGTGGTTCAAACTTACGATCTCGTTTAAACCAAAAAAACTCGTTACCAACTCACCTGCACCCTAAAGTTTGAGTCAGTTTTTTTTCCTAACAATGTTTTTCAGGTTTTTTTGACAAATTCTTTTGACTAAGTAAACTAGGAATGATATAGAGACGTATCGGATGAAATTATGTCGGTTCAACCTAACTCAACTCTTAAAATATTCATTTATTCTTATTTTCATAATTTACGATCGTTATAAAAATTTATCTTTGATTTCTGTTTTCGATTCTAATTTGATTTTTAAAATTTTTGTTATAATATATTTTTTATTAATTAAAAATTAACTAATATAATTTAATTATACAGTTTAATTTAATAATTAATTCAAAGAAATTTGAAATTTTCATATTTTAAATTAAAATATTTCAAAATATATATACTCTCAAATAAAAACGCATTAAAATTTCTAATTTTTAATATTTTATTTTATAAGTTAAATATATTTTAATAAATAAATAAAACATCATTGAAGAGGTTAAAATGGGAAGATGGTGGAGTTGAAGTTATGGATATCTTCTGACCGACGAGACATTGCCGATTGGTTGTTATCATGGGCCTATGTACTGTTCTAAATCTCTGACTGTGGACCACGAACCTCTCTAGTCCAAGTATCTTTTTTGTTGGTGGACCACTAAATCTCCACTCTGAGGTCCAGTTGGCCCTATATAAGTTTTCCACGGCAGAGAACACTATACATTTGCAATTACACACTTCTTTTCAAATTTTTTAACATATACAATAAAAGTACTAGAAAAAGTCAACTTATGGAATGCACAAAACTTTTCACTCGGTGGGAGTCTGAAGAGGGTCATAATATGCGTAATCTTTCTTTTCTATTGTTATATAGAAACTATTTCATGATTCGAACCAATAATTTTATGGTAACAAAAGAACAACTTGAGTAGCTTCGAGATCTTTATAAGCATTGGCCTCGTTTGGTAGATAACCAATCGGCTAAAAATTGTTTGACTCTTCAAACAATTACGAAAGCTGTTTAGAGATTAGATCTAATGACTGATTTAAGATAAATAGCTAAAAATGAAAATGCTCTTATATAGAAGTGTTTTCATCAATTAGTTAAAATTTTAACCATCAAAAGTTAATTGTATCATTTAATTGAAATTCTTAGATACCTACGTTTTAGGAATAATGCTTGTTTTTGTAATTATTTTATGCAGTTATAAGTTAAAAATAAAACGTTGACCTTAAATGAAAATGAAAATGAAAATAGAAAGAATTGCATAAATTTTCATAAATGATGAAACAGTATAGGTGAACATGATTTATCTAAAATCTAAATTTTTATAAGAATATTCATACCTTTGTAATTTTTTTAAATCGTGTCTTTATAATTCATTTTATATATGAACAACTAATTTTACCAAATATCTTTAACAAACAACTAATACAATCTGCTGATCAAATCAACTATAAACTAACAACTAATACATTTAGCAGATTATCATAGAGGAGTAATACCGTTTATATATATATATATATATATATATAATAATGTTTT
>JANSVB020000070.1:158422-172148 GCA_025504935.2 Erythroxylum haughtii
GTGTAATGTGTGATTTTATTTGTTCTGTCTTGGGTGGCATCCATGTATCCTCCCAGGGGGTATTTGGGTGTTACAAATTAAAATTTTAAAGATATCAAATAAAATAAGATTATTTTATTAAGATAAATTCTAAACTAAATCAAATGTAAAAATAAATAAATTTATTTCCCTAAATTTGAAATAAGTCAGAATTTAAATTATCAATCGTAAATTAAAAAAAGCATAACTTAATTTTAAGTCATTCTTGTCAAGTAAAGTCCTATATTTTACTTTAAATAAAGGGCTACAATTTTTTTTATAAAAATAAGAAAATACTAGAGAATTACATGGGTCAAAATACTGTATGGGTTCTTACTTCTTACATATTTTTATGCTCTAAATTATATATACAAGCTTAACTGCAATTGGGATACATTGTCTAGATGCTGCTATGTCCAAATGGGCAGTCTTTTAGCAACTAGATCTATCTGTATTTTTTTTAGAATTTAAAAAATTCATTAAGGAGAAAATAAGAATAGTATACATCTATAGAGAGGGACTCTCTCACATGAGATAAAACAACAAGGAATACACTAAGTATATAGTAGAACAAAAAAGACTATGTTTAGAGTTACTTCCGGGGAGTTTGTGCGATGTCGTATCTGTAATTAGGGTAAACCGTCTCCCACCTTCTCAAAGCTTTAGACAATTCCTCAATTGGGGAGGAAAAAGCGCTCTGGAGGCACGACACTATAAAAGTGATGCAGTGGTTCTTTTGCCCGTCTCTCCACTTAAATGGAGTTCTCATCTCAGGTATGCACAATCAACTCGATAATGACTTCAGCTTTTTAAGGTTTTGTGAATCTCCAAAGCTTAACGAACTTCATATGAATATCAGGGATCTTACTTTATGAACTTGGCTCGTGAGGTGGTAGATCTAAAGGAGGTACGCCAAAATATACTTGGATACTTACAAGCAATGTTTTGAAACTCGAACCGATCATTAAATCGAAGGTCTTACTAGTCACTAGTTTGACCGGTCAAACCGGTGTGATGTCATTATTATGCAATAATTATATTTAATTATATATAATATTAAAAAATACAAAAATATACCAAAAAAAAACAAAAAAAACAATTTTTATTGAACCAGTGATCGAACCGGTCCGACCGATCAATTGACCGGTTCTCACTGGTTCAATTGAGAACCGGTTTTAAAGGGTTAATTGGACCGGATAGCCGACTGGTCACCGATCAGACCGGCCGATCCGGTCCAGTTTTTAAAACTAGGCTTACAAGTGAGTTAGATTCTTTTTAATTTTCGATTGTCTCCTTCTTTCATAAGTAGGTGAATTTGAGATTCTGCTTAAGCTCTGGAAATAGCTATGCACGAGTAACCATTTTCTTTATTGTACCCCATAATACATGAAAAATACACTTGGATACTTACAGGTGAGTTATTAGATACTTTCTAATTTTCGATTGTCTTCTTCTTTCGTAAGCAGGTGAATTCGAGATTCTGCTTAAGCTCTGGAAATAGCTATGCATGAGTAACCATTTTCTTTATTGTATCCCATAATACATGAATCCACTGTAGAATTCCGTGATTTATGAGTAAATTTGATGTCATGTAGACTTGATACTTTGACATAAGCTTAATATTATGAATGACTATCTAAGCTCAAACGTAATTTAAAAAAGATATTATTTTGCACTTTTAATTTTAAGAAACTTATTTTAAAAAATCAACAGGTTCGCCGATCCCAACTTAATATAACTAATTCAATTGAAATATTTGAATTGTATATATTTTCAGATGATACTATACAACATATGTGTAGAGATACTTATAGTACAAGCACTAAAATCATAACCAACAAGTAACGAATCTAATCTTATCTCTAACTAATCTAATTATGATCAAATCAAATACAATCATAACTAACTAACTATTCTCCTAATAGATTCTGATAATAATAAATAAAAATTGAATTAACTAAATTTCAAACTGAATAGAGATTAAGAAATTGTGAGGATTATAAAAGGGTAAAATAGTAAAAGAAAAATTATTAGTTGAGGACAAGTGAATCACAATACATTAAATCTAACTTTTAATAACTAGCTCAAGTTTAGATTAAACTCGTTTTATCCTCTTTAAAATGACGTCATTTTAATTTTATCTGTCAATTTGAAAAATTAAATTAAATTAATATTATTTTAAAAAGAGAAATCGTTTAAACCGATTTTTTATCTTAAAATTTAATTAAATTTAAAATTTATTCGTATCATATGGGCCCATCTAAATTTATTAAGCCTACTAACCAAGCTCTGCATAACAGCTGCCAACTGAACTCGTCATCCATACGTGGCAATCATATACATCGCTGTTTCTCGTAAAACGTGTCATGTCCTAATTGGTTGCTTTGTCACACAAAGCCTATATTAAAAAACATGGCAATAATAATTCGATGTCACGTCTCCCAGGTCAGTTTAGTTTTCGCCGGTCCTCGCCCTTGCTGTCCAAGTATGCTCTTTGTTTTCCTTTTATGTTCTGTTTTTTGTTTTTTGTTTTCAGTTTATGAATGTTTAAGCTGTTTGTTTTGATGGGATACTTTCTAATTCCTGGATTTTTTTGTTATCTCTTGAATTTATATGTTCATATTCTCTGGTGTTTTCTATTTTTTTTTTTTGTAGATTTTAGCTGAAGTATTTGATAATATGAGTAAAAGCAGCTTCAAGCAAGAGCATGATTTTGGTATACGATCAAACCCGATGATTGTTTGTTTCCCATTTCTGAATTGATATTGAAGTCACCATAGAGGAACATAACCCTCTTTCTTATTTTGGGGTTCGAGATTTCTGATGAAAACTGTGTTTTTTTTTTTTTTTGTAGAGAAAAGGCGAGCTGAGGCCTCGAGAATAAGGGAGAAATACCAAGATAGAATTCCTGTGAGGCTTTGTCTCTTAGTTGGTTTTTGATCTTAGTGCTTCTTGAATCATGCATGGTCGTCGAATGATTTGAGCTGTTAATACTATGCCTTTCGTTTGTTTATGAAATTATGATTAAAGCTAATGTAGTTTAGGAAATGTATTAGGAAGATTGTTGGAATATGCTGTCACTATGATTGATGACTTGTCGGATTACTTTACCTTCTAAATGATATTCATTTGGAACTGTGAATTGTAGTTGGATAGAGGTTTTTCCAGAATTTTATTTTTTCAGGTTAAGAGACCTGGATGATTTCTCTGTGTTGATTACCGGGTGATGTTTGTTTCTGGACTTAGATTACTAGAAACCTGTGTCCGTGCTGGTTCCTGGGTTTGCTTTTGTTGCTTGAGTTGACCAACTGCCGAAAGGCACTCTTTCAAACTGTTCCTGCTACCAGTGAGATGATTTAACTGACATGAACTTGAATTGCAAACCGGCTATTTAATATCTTCTCATAATTTTCATCAGCTATAATTGAAAGTTTTGGTGGTCATAAGTGTAGTGTTAAGGATGTAATTACTTGTGGTGATCATTGAAAAGTTGATCAACATGCTTATCTAGTGAAGTTAATACAAGTTATGGCAAATCTGAAGTCTTAACAAATTTTCTCATTTCTGTTTATGTTGTTCTTTTGATGGTAAATTGGTAGTACGAGTCACTAGAAAGTCTTATAGTCCAATATGGTAGCGAACAACTTATAGTTCGCCGAATCTCTTAAATATGGTTTAATTTTAGTTGTGTTTTGTCATCAGAGCTCGGTAGTAATCTTCAGTAATTATATTTCTTCAAATGTTTAGTTGTGGTTTACACCTTACATACAGGATGACTTTGTCGGGTTACTTTAGTTATTGATTCCAAATTCTTATTTCGTGTGTAAGATTTTGACATCATTGAGTTCCCGCTATGTTTTCAATGCTCATCAACTCTTTCCCTCCTTAGGTAATTGTGGAGAAGGCTGATAGAAGTGATATTCCCACCATTGACAAGAAAAAGTAAGAATTCACTTTATATGCTTTTTTGATACTGAAATTTAAATGCTCGAGAGTGATTTCTATTTGTCAACTTGGTTGAAACCCTTACAGGTACCTTGTCCCAGCTGATCTAACAGTTGGCCAGTTTGTTTACGTAATCAGGAAGAGGATTAAACTCAGTGCAGAAAAGGCAATCTTCATCTTTGTGGACAACGTTCTCCCACCGACAGGTAAACTGTCGCTCTTCCTTATGTAGTCGGACACGTACAAACTGCTTGATTAGTCACTGCAAATACATGCTATCAATTGTTCATCTTCTCTAAAACAATCTGTCCAAAAATATTCCATGCTTAACTGGTGATCCATTCAAGGGTCCCGGATTGCTATTACCTGTTAAATTTACTCTATAATGTGTAACTTATAATTATATTTCAGGATCAATGCTGTCTACGATCTATGATGAAAAGAAGGATGATGATGGGTTTCTTTATGTAACATACAGTGGAGAAAACACCTTTGGGAGGCACCTGCTTCAGTAGCTCATCCTCTGTAATGTCAATGCTTCATGTCCTTCGTGTACAGTCTTTTTCTGTACAGAACTACCTGCAAGCTGAATGATATCATCATTCATTACATTAATAACTGGACATTTCATTGACTTTGATCTTACTTCTGCATTGGTTTTCCTTTTCTGTTGAACCTTTTTTTTTTTGTGGTTATTGACTTATTTCGGTCACCAAACATGTGATCTCGGGAAGCGAATCTGGAATGTTGTGCATATTGAATTGAACAATTGTATTCGTGTTGTCCGACAATGTGGTCCTACCTTGAATCTTGGCACTAACAAACTAATCCAAGTAGGCTCTTGTAACTAGAAACTTGTGATTTCCAAGGTCTGCTTAAGCATGTGATCCTAGTTCATGCCCTGATCCTTTTTTCCAAACCTCTTGCCAGATTAGGATCAACATAGCATAGCTTCAGCTTGGTTTATTCGTTGTGAGATATCAAGTTATTACATGCTTGTGCTCTAGCAATACTAGGTTGTTAATCGACATGAAGTTTAAAGTTATACATATTAGAATGCTAGCCTTGGAGTTGGAAATTCAATGTGATAGGACTGTTGCTCTCTAACATGGATCCAAGAATCAAGAATGTGTACATTAAACTAACATACTTATGGGGACAAGGTGGCGGTCCGATCGAGAATGTTGGGCTTTTACAAGACATCATCGGTTGAATCAGTTGTGAATGTTGAGCCCAAATCCCCAGTAACCTTGAAAACACTCCCATGATAGTCATGCTAAGAAGTGTTTTCGTTACTCTTTTTCATAAACATTCATGCATTTAATAAAAAGAATTCACAAAAATTGAATGGATAGATATTCATGGAATAGGATAGAAATAGAGTAACAGAAATTGGTAATCTGAATCCATTAAATTGAGAGCGGAAATACTTAGTGTAATAAAATATAGTTGGTCTAAAATGGAAATACGTTAAATTTGTTAATACTAATTGGTTTGAATTTATAATTCGATATTTAATTCACTTGTGATTTATGAATTATTATTGTTATTATTGTATATATATATATTAATAATTTAATAATAATTACTAAGTATGAGTTAATTATAAATTTTTATGATTAAAAATCCAAAAAAGAAAATCAGTGTCATTGATATCTCTATTCTATTTCACGATTATTAATTTTCAATAATAAAACTGATTGCAATGGTATAAATTATAAACTTTAAATGAATTAATATTGATAACAAATAAAAAGATGTATTCAATTTAAACTTATAAAGTTTAGTGAGGGCTCACTAATAGGCTCAATTATGATAACTTTGAATCAATCAACTATTTTTTTTTTAACTTTTCGATTTTATTTAGTTTAATATTCCTTGTAAAAAATTGATTAATTTATTAATTAATCAGTCGATTTTCATAAACTAATCGATTTTTATAAATCAAAATAAACAATTAATATTTATTTAACAATTTTTTTTCAATTAAACTTTAAATTAAGAATAATCTCTTTTAATCATATTTAAAATTCTTCAAAATTTTCAATCTTTAATTAGTTTAACTTTTGGATGAACTTTTTAAACCTTAAACTTTTTATCTCAGTCTGATTTTTAAAATATTGATTAACATCTAATACAAGATAAATAAATCTCTATTACACTTGAAAATATCTGAAAATTTTTTAAAAATTAAACTCAAGACCTCCAGTTTTATATTATAAATAAAGACAAATTTAAATTAAAAATTTTAAATTTTAACCCTCTCAATTTGTTTAAACTTTGGACTTGGAAAGCATAAGAGCAACCGATGGGATAGCATAATAGACGGTATATGCAACTATTGCGACTCAACAAGAAAGAAGAGTCTACAAAAGCGGTCGTGGTTTGGTTTTGACTGGACCAATGGACCACCACCCTTGGAGGGCCGAGAACATGGGTTATGGCGGCTCCCGTGGGCCCAATCCACGTGGCAATGCAGTAAATCACGTGAGTTTTTGCCACGTGTCATGCATGACCGGTATTGGCGGTTGAAGTTAGTCGCAAGTGTTCCTCGTTGAAGCTACAAGCAAGAGGCGGTCCATGCCCGCTTGTCCCCTCTTGCCCTTTTATTGCTATCGGTATTTGGACTCTAACTCTCGTTTTAAGCTCACCATGTGATCCTCCCACAACATTGATGATTGCTCCTTTGCGATGTTCATGTGTTTTAGATGTTTTTAGTTTGTAGGTTGACATTTTTTGTTGAATATCTTCAATTTATGCCAAGGAACTTTGACATGAATGTCTGGTTTTCAACTTGTTCTTTTTAGATTGACTTAAATTAGGAGCAAAAAGGTCTCTTACTTTTGATTATATAAATTCTAACACATTCTCTATAATATTCGGGAGTTGAGTTTTCCAAGGTGAAAAGGGACAGGCAAGAACAAGAAACAAGGAAACATGAAGCATGCAAAATGGTGAAAGCTTCGATTCATCAAGGACAAGAAACTAGGAGGGGATGCACTTAGCTTTCTTGGACTTGTTTAATGTTTTCTACTTTTAATGCAACTCTTCTGATTAGTTTAATGATTTATTCTGATTTTTGAAAATCTCCTTTTCGGACTATTCCATTGATTCACTCTTCATATATATGGGGGTTTTAAGCTATGTCTTCTCTTCTCTTTCCCTGGTGGGTCTGTGTCTAGGGACCCAGGTTGATTGAAATGTGAAAGGGAAGGGACAGAAGAAAGCAACCCATATCTACAATTTTTTCCTTTTTACAATCTTCTATCTCAAACATGTGCTTGTTCTGCAATGGAACAGTCCTTAATCTAGCTACTTGTGGTATTTGCATTTAATGCTTTTACTACATATACCACCATTAGCGACCACTAGTCCAAAACAACTCTGGTTGCTTCCTGAAAATCTCCTAGCTAGCTAGACCCTGCAAGTTTTGTTGTTCCAAATATGTCAGCAACAAACTGTCTTCTTCTTTTACTTCTGTTCCTATCTTTGCATGCATGTAATGCCAGACGAATTGAGAAAAGGTTTCAAATCTCCAATCAGGTTGGTGCAATTGCAAGCAGTACTTGATTTCTGATAACGTCAGCTTCATATAAATGCAAGTGTTTTTAAGAGTTTGCTGTTGTGTTATGTGCAGAATAACCGAAAGGATGCTTCTGTTCCATCAAAGGAGGAGCTTTCCTCGTCAAATGTTCAAGTTACCTCAAAAACTGATTCTAGGATCGATCAAAATGATACTGAAACGTCGAAGGATTCGAAGAGGAAGGTTGGTGCTGTTCAAAAAGAGTCTCCTGTTTCTGTTCCATGGAAGGTGCCACAGAATACACACAGAGAAAAGCATCCTAGCTTCAACTTGGATTACTCTCCACCAAGAACACACCCTCCTTCACACAACTGAATTGTTCCTTTATATGTTTTCGTTTTAATCGTCATGATCTCAGATTTTTCAAGAACTATGGGTCGATTATATATAGAACTTATGATCATGATCAGTTAACTTCTTGCGGCTGAACAACCAGAGATCGCCAACTTGCTCTTTGGTTGCTATCCGAGTTTACAATTGCAATGTACTGTCCAGTATCTAGCTCTGATATTAATGTATATCATATGCTAACTTACTCACCATTTCCTCCATTAATAGCTATACCAGGACGATTCTCTCCTACACAATCTTTCTGTTCATGGAGTATTTTAAGAATGCATGTATGTGTCGTATGGAAGCTGACTTTTCAATGAATGCAATTATGATAAAACCTACAGTGGAATGAACTGGTGAAGAAAGTGAGGTAAAAAAGTAAATGGATGCATGAACATGTGAGATATTTGTGAAACTCGGTAGTTGGTCCTTCATAATTAACGATGGAGGCTTCTTTGAAACTTATGCATCTTCCATTATTCCTTGTACATGGAATGCCTTTGGCAATACCATTGTTAGACCTCCGATCTTTAGTGTCCTCTGAACATGAGGGATAGAGGCTCAGGACCTGACAAATAACATGAGATTCGTGAATTCCTAGGATGTTTCTTGACAGAGATTGTCGAGACTTGATTAACTAACCTTTAATTATAATCCCAATGAAGAAGATAAAAACCACAAGAAAATCACAATTCTAAAGTTCATGCAACAATCATCCCATCACCTATCGAAGTCTGAAGTCAGAATTTGTGACTGTTCTCCTCAGTGGGGACGACGACTTTGCATGCCAACTAGCTAGTTACATATGGTCTTATGCTTTCTTTATTCTTCAAATTAATGCATGGAACAGGAAATCCCTACAAGTATAGAGAGTTTTAGAAGGGCTCTATTTCAAGTTTATGATAAAAGCCTGGAGAATTGGGCTTAAGTTTTACCACGGGCAGCTCATAGCTAAGACCTTTAAAATAGGCTTTGGTGGTGATAGTAATCCAAGTGTTTATTGGGGGTGACAAATTATCGAAACTTAAATTAAATTAAATTAAATTAAGTTAGAATTAATAGATTAAATTAAAATTAACTGAACTTGAATTTAATTTTTTT
The DNA here is from genome assembly GCA_025504935.2 of Erythroxylum haughtii. Taxonomy (NCBI): domain Eukaryota; kingdom Viridiplantae; phylum Streptophyta; class Magnoliopsida; order Malpighiales; family Erythroxylaceae; genus Erythroxylum; species Erythroxylum haughtii. Next base: position 167,403 of record JANSVB020000070.1, read on the forward strand.
TGAATTTAATATTAGATTTTATGGAATTTGATTTTAATTTAAATAATTGAGAATTTTAACATTTAGAGTTATGTCTCTAATATGAAGCTACAATTAAATTTTGATTGAGTCAAGATAAAAAATAATTCAATATAGTTCGATCCAATCTAATTTAGATAAAACGTATCATTTTAATTTTGATTAATTAAAATTTTATTTATTTGAGTCCGATTGATCATATTGAAATTTATTTTTTCATCCATTAATAACCCTAGATTCGAGCAAATTTGAGGCAATCTCTCTTTCTTTCATTCATAAACCCGATACCTTACTTAGGAAGAACCAAAGTCTTTGTCCCTCGAAACAACATGTTTGACATCAAACGTATGGAGTGTGTTCATAATCAGCAACTCATGGTCATATTTGCACCAACTTCAACACAGCCGACCTTCCTTTTAATGCCGGAATGCAATAATATCTATCTCTATCCCAACACCGGAGGACAAAATGACCTGTTTGCACATGCAACAATGAAACAAAAAGCCAAAGTTTGTAATTAAGAGAAACTGGAGGTTCGTGAAGGAGGGAGGGAATATCATATTTAGAACCAAAAAAATTGGTTAGGATGTCTTTCTTTTATGCAATTAAATCCATAGTAATCAAGTATCGAATGCTCCAAAACCATGCAGAACGTCTTATTCTCCAAGCTTTGCCAGCTCCTATATGGTTTAGATGAGATCTAACATGTTGATATTGTCAGGAATCCCACATCGGACAACTATGAGAGTATTAAACAATTTATAATAATATGCAAACCTCCTCCTCTTGAGCTAATTTTTGAGGGTGAGTTAGGCACTTCTAACATGGTATCAGAGCTAGTTTGTCTCGATAGTTTGGAACGATGTCCGGTTATGTCCATTTGTCTAATATGTCCATCAGATGTCTAATCCTGTTCTGGACTGAGGAGGGTGTGTCAGAAATCTCACATCGGACAACTATGAAAGTATTAAATAATTTATAATAATGTACAAACTTTCTCCTCTTGAGCTAGCTTTTGGGAGTGAGTCAAGTACCTTTAACGATCACATCAAAAACTATTGTATAAAAATTTCAGACATAAATAAATTATAAACTTCAAGTGAAAAATACAACGTCTTAGAGTTTGTTTTTGATTTTCAAAGGCTTATCATTCGCTTAGTCGGTCAAATTGAATAGCATAAGCATAGACCAACTACCCAATCTTAGTTTATTAAAATCAAACTTATGTCCACTTGTGATTTTCCAAACTCCGAATCATGGAAAACAGGAAACTTTTAACGTGTTATTTTATTGTAAAAACAAACTTTCTATTTATAATCTGAAGTTCTAAAACAGATGGCACTTTCTCCTTTCTTCAGCTTTTGGTCAAAAGCATTTTCTTCAGTGAGAGTGTCGACTCGAGAAGAGATTGAGAATACTAATACTTTTAAAAGCAAAGCCTCTTTTGTCTGTCAGATCATAATGTGCCTGAGACACTATTCTCTATTTCCCGTCTCTTTCCTTTCTTCTTGGTCATCGTTTTCTTTTCTCCGTTCTTTTCTTACCATTCTGACACGCAAAATTAAAATTCAAACTAATATTCCATTAACAACAGTACAATTTATGGTCAACGAAAGTTGTGATCTCATTGCCGCCTTAAAATTTTACACTAAGCCCGTCCAGTTACAACATGCAAAGATATTTCAAGAAATTTTAGTTGGTCTAAGGATTTTGGTTTTAAGGATCTAGAACTAAGCTTTCAGTATCATAATCATTTTTTTGGTTTGTTTAAGGATTTAGTTTTTAAGGACCTAGATCATAATCTTTTTTTTTTTGTACAGAACAACCCATAACAAAATTTATTGCTTTTACACCTATATATGAACGTGAGATAAATTATTTCAAATATCTTGGATAAAATATTAAATATATTATATTTTATTTTTAATACTAAATATCACAATCTATACAAAAATATATACATATCTAATTATATTAGTGACAAAACTTAATTATATTGAGCTACCTTCTCTAAAATTTTAACTTAAAAATGTATACATATATGAAAAATAATTTAATGAAATTGAAAACATATGACTAAAAAATTACTAAGCTATTGTAAATATTGAAAATATAAAAAAAACATAAATAAAACTAAATAATAAGTTTAAATATGATTATATTTTGTAAGATGCCTAAATAAATGTCCTGAAATAATTTTAAATATACTAAGTTATGTGGAATACATTAATATAATAAAAATTATGATAAATTTAACCAATTATTAAGAAGTTATCATATTTAAAATAATTTACTCCTAAATATTTGCCATGTAAGTTTGGCACTACCTTAGTGAACGTGAAATAGGTGTGTAATAACGAAATCCAATCTCATGGAACATTAAAGTTGTAAGATGGAGTTAGTTGGAAGCCAGCAAACAGACATTTTAGGGGCTCTGTTAAGGCAGATGCTTGTGGGCCACGAGAATAATAGCTTTAGATGGTTTTGGCACTTTGTTGGGGGAAGTCAATTTACGTTGCTGTCTCTTTGGGAGACAGCCATTTAATTTCCAAATTTTATCTACCAATCTACAGAACAACTTAAGTCTATCTGCCCAAATCTTTTTCGAAACATGAATATATAACCATATGACACTTCTCTCTTCAGTCCATGGACATAAATGATACTTCCATACATGGTTCCTTCACTTTTGCTTCGAACATCTTCCTGGACTTGGTTGCGGAATCTAGGATGCGTGTGTTTAGAACATGATTGATCTAAGAAGCTCTCAAATGCTCCCATAAAATGTTAGACGTAGTATGAACCTTATTATGTCTCCCGGATCTATATGAATGGACAAAAACGAAGGTAATGTGGAATATCTGAATTTCGGTTCCATCTTTGATTCCGATACCGATTTCGAGCTCCAAACGTTTCCGAATCTCTCAGGATCTTTAGTGGAAAGTGCTCCCCGACTCACGAGCTAGGTCTTTTTACAATTTTCTCAAAACACGAGCTTCCCTAACGGGTCAGAAATTCCTTATGCTCATGAATGATATATAAGTAACTGCAAGAGACCTTAACCTTTATATAGCTTCCATATCGGGTTTCTCCATCACAAGACCAATATGGACCTGGTCTACACTAAGTGGGAGCTATTTTCTACCCAGACTTTGACCCATTAATCTAGATCATTTATTGGGTCACTCTATTATCTTTATCTTGATCAAATGACGCAACTTAACCGATAATTTATTTAAAAACAAAAAATGTAATTAATGTTGTCCAACTTTATGAGACATAGATAAAATTGTCCCTAAAGACAAAAAAATGTCTAACTATCTCCCTTTTGGATAAGTATTAATTGCAGTTGACTCTAGTTTTAAAACTCGGTTAAGCCACGCTACTGTATTAGTCGATTAAGTTTTAAAATCAAAACATTTGATCCAAAGATAATGAAAGTCCATCATTCTGCCCCGCAAGGCTTTCGATACTGAAAAGTATCAGATACATGTGTCATGTGTGACACAGTTCCAATACAATCACGAATACCTAATACCTCATTAACATGAATGGGAAAATGGAGTGTGGCAAACTATGATGATACCTTTATGATCTAAATTGTATCATCTTCGTTTGTAGGTCTCAATTTCTCCAACTTTATGTTAATCTGCATATGCTAAACTGCATTAAAGAAATCCTGTTTTCTGCCACCAAATGCTAAACAACATTAGAGAAAATTTTTATGTTCTCCAACTGAATGCTAAACTGCATTAGAGAACCTTTATGAGATTAAAAACTTATGTCCTCCTATGTCATGTCAAACTTTATAGATTTCTATGCTAAATTGATTGTATCTAAATGACACAGGCACAAGGTCAATCTGTATATATGTCCAATGACCTTTAAATGCTTAAGATCGACACAAATCTTAAGACTTTCATACATATTATGACAATGTATGATGACACAAAATACTGAGGATAAACGATGATCACCTTTATCAATGAACCATCATACTATCATAATAATTTCAAATGTACAAATGTACATGGAGCAAACATAACGATCCCCTAACTAGTAGTGTCTAAGGACATCAAAGCACCCATACTGTATACTTGTATCACAAACACAAGTGGGTGAAGTCCTTTAGTTAAAGGATCAACTCACAGTTTCTCAGTCCTTAAATGCTCCAAACCTTAATATCACCTTTTTGTATCAACACCTTTATGACCAAATAATTGATCTTTAAATGCTATGGCCCTATGATATTCTTCGTTGTTATTAAACAACACTGTAAGAAGAATACCACAGTAAAACCAAATAGGTCTAGCCACTGAATGGACCACAAACCACTCAGAAATCAAATTTCTGAGTTAAATCGTTTGCGAAGCAGCCTCTTAGCATGCACTCTGCATGCCTAGTCGAGGAAGTTACGCGTGTCTCTTTGACACACTTCTACGACATTGTATTATCTGCAAACTTGAATTGTAACCTTAAGTGAACTTTCGATCATCCGAACACATAACTAAATTTTAATATGAATTCCCTATGAGGTTTAGTCTGTTGACTTTTCTATATATCAACATATAATCCTTGATTCCTTTAAGTATCTCAATGCTCGCTAGACTACATTCCAAATGCAACATCCCACTACCATAAGGCAAATACTCGAACACCCGAAGGACATTCAAGTACATACCTTATGATAATGGTATGTTGGAGCAAAACATATCCGACTTACACATG
>JANSVB020000070.1:172248-186877 GCA_025504935.2 Erythroxylum haughtii
CAAAAACAAAAAATCGCAACAGAATAAACCAAACACGTTTTACTTACCTATTTTTCTTTTTACAAAAATGACAACAAAAAACGGAGAAAAAAAACAGAAACAAACAATCCCTAAGGTTTTAAGTGTTCTCGTTGAAATATTATGGTTAAACTGATCCAATTGTGTAAATTTTAGGGTTAAAATTGACCCTTTTCCTTTTTGAATTCCCCGCACATTTCTTGCATCATCTGATCATGTAGTTAGACGTTTTGTGATAGATAATGGTTTCCTGCTTTTACTCTGCGTTGACGTCGATCCTAAACACCATTTCGTACACCTACGCACTGCTTCGTAGCTAGTTGGTTGTTGTCGTCTAGTGCTCATGTGAGCTAAAGATTCAACTTCCATGGGGGCCTCCAAGAATGTTTCAAAGACTGACCATCGACATGATCAATTTCTAGCCAGAAACCAACCCCATGAATTGTGATTTTCGAACCTTTTTCTACAGAGGGTTTTGCAACGTTGGCTTTACAGTTATTAATAATGGTCTGGAACGTCTTGATTTGACCTGTCTGGTAAGTGACGTAACACTCAATTATTGGCATCCTCGGCTCTTCGTCTCCACAAAATTTTCTCAATCATAGTATCTTTCAAAACACAATAACTACTAGAAATTGGATTTCTCGTAAGACCGGCAGGGTCTCCCAATCAGGATCATTCTTAATATTTTACAGATTTTAGATAAAGTGAAAAAAATATTTTTGACTATTTTTAGGCCCTTATATAGAATAAAAATAAATAAAAAATATATTTTTTTTATTAAAAGTAGCCCTATTTTGTTTCTTTTTATTTTTTATAATGATAAAAATAGATTTTATTTTATTATTTATAAGGATATATCTTAAATAGGTGTCCACCCTGTCCTTGCTCATGCTTCCAATAGGTGCAAGTTGCTTGTTAGTGATCACTTTTTCATCATCCATTTTTAGTCTTCTAAAATTAATCCTTCGTGAGCTCCAAAGCAACCTTTGATCGTCGTCTAGTAGGCAAGACAATTGAAGGGGGATGAATTAACATACATATAAGTTGGAAGATTCAATCAAAAATCATGATCTAGCTATTGATGCCGACCTTAATGGATGTTGCTGTAGTGACACTTCCGACTAGCAAAGCCACGCTTTGAGCTATTTCAATGTGCATGCGAACGGAGCAAATCCACTTCAAAATTGTCATATCTTCAATATTCAACCTTAATATCAGTTAGTTACTCACAGGCAGAAAAACACAGAGCCCAGTTCTTGTTTTTTCTGCTGTATGTATATTTAATGTCAGGGAAACCTTTCACTTAACGGTAAATATTTAAGGTTATTCACTATTTCTATCTATTATGAGTGATAATCAAGTGCTTTTCTAATTATACGTAAATTTATGATTAATTTCAATGATAAGAAGTATAAAAATGGGAATATTGTAATTACAATCACGAATGATATTACAATTTAAAATTAAATCTCTAATAAATACTAAAATTTTAAAAGAATGTTAATTTTGATGACAACTAGACTTTACAAGGTACGTGTTCATTCAAGGAGAGAAATTTCCGGTATTTCTCTACTTATTATCATCTATTGATTAATTCCCTTTCTTGAAATGTTTCTCTTCTTTTGATGCAATAGAAATGGTTTTTCGAGGAAAGCTAATGGTTTCCTTTGAATTAGCTTACATATATACCCTTTTTATGGAAGATAACAATCAAAATTAACCCGCCTAATCATTTATGAGACTTTTTTTTTTTTAAGGAAAGAGTTTAAAGCGACTTGATTTTGCATACAAATGGTATACCATATCGATATATGGTCATAATAGTAATAAGAAAGGAAATATGTAGTGGGAAACAAGGTTCTTCAATTTTATGAGCAACATCAAAAGAATGGAAAAATTAACCTATCAAGTTCAATGTATGTTTAAGAAAAAGGGAGAGAGACGGAGTTGGAGATCGATTCTACACCTATGTACTTGGGTTTGATTACTTCTTCAAAAGAAGAAAAGGAAAAATACAAAACCATTTAACAAAAGAAAACCATCAAAAGTAGTAATATCAATATCAAAACCGAACAGGGTAGGGTATATAGCTTAGGAATCTTAAGTTACAAAGAAAAAAAGGCCAACTAAAGAAATTTAAAAGACAGAAGCCACAAGGAAGCAGCATCTTTCGTATGTGCTAATGGAAAAAGAAGTGAAAGAAATGCTACCTGAAGCTTGCAAAAGCAAGAATAGAATCATCAGAACACTTGGCAGTTGCAAATATTAACAAACTTTTTTTAAGATGAAAAAGTAAACGAAACCAAAAATCGTGCATGTCCATTGATCGTACAAGGGGTTTCCAAGCCTAGCATTACTTGTTGCCGCGTATGTGCACTGTGCCCAGGAGACTTTGTGGAGTCATATATCACACTAGTCCATAAGTTGAGCCTTTAATTTGTAATTACAATCCATACAAAAGAGTAGTTAACAGGAAAAGGGGAAAATTAAAAGGAAGAGATTGGGAGTTCTATGAATGTTTAAATAGATGTTCTACCTCCTGCAATAAATTGAAGCCAAATTTCATCCTTCACAAGAGGAACTCTGCACCAACTTCCAATAGTTTCTGATACAAAGCTTGGTATGGCTTATATCATAAGGCAACAATGATTCGTGCTTACACAGTGACATGCATTTTTGTGTAGACCACCAATATAGGAATACCAATACACCTAGCCATATCATAATTCTACCTGACTGCTTAGCTCATTATCACCAATATAATATTATAATAATATAATATATGTATATGTTGGTGTCGTATTTGATTTTAGCTGAGGAACTCAGTCAATGAATTGACCATATATGAAGACCAGAATGAAGTAATTGATTTTAGCTGTGGAACTCAGTCAATGAATTGACCACCATATATGAAGACCAGAATGAGGTAATTGATTTTAGCTGTGGAACTCAGTCAATATGAATTGACCACCATATATGAAGACCAGAATGAAGTAAACTAACATCATCAACTCAGAAACAGTTGGAGCTCGAAAGTATCAAGTGAAGAAGAAAGAAATTCTTAAAAGAGTTTTTGGAAAAGAAAATTATCAACTCGCATCATCACCTCGCCGCATCAGGAACAGCTACAACGTTAAAAAACCCTTGCCTGTTCTGAACGGTCCCACACGTGCATCGCACATGTCGCATCCTTTATCAAACTCCATTTATTTCTCCCCTTTTCCTTGTCATTCTCTCGAAGACTGAAAATCTTCAGTTTCAAGTGTCAGGCAAGAGAGACACCTGAAAACTTTCACGTTCTTTTCATCCCCTGTAATTTTCATGTACTTTTGGCGTGAGCTTGGATCTCAAATTACTTCAGTTTCAATTGTTCAAACTGATTAATGCATATAGTCTTATAAACAGATTGATAAGTATAAAGACGAATAGCTTGTTCTTCCATTAAAACCTGAACAAAATTTGCATTTCCCGGATTGTAGATCGACAGAACCAGGACAATTAAAATTAAAAGGAGAAAATTTTGCTGCTAGGTCACGCCATAGCCCATAACTCCCAAGGGAAACCAACCCAGTTAACAGAGCTCTAGCTCTCTGAAGACCTAAGACCTATCAAAGTAAAAAAAGCTAAAAAAAAAGATTAAAAAAGAATTATTGAGTTTGATCGGAAGATTCAGGGGTCTCCATCTGACTCTCTCCCCTTACCTGACGATGATTATCACCACACCCCTGCTTCATCATTATATCCCCATCAATATTCTCCAATTTCTCAGACTTTCCACTACAAGAACATCTCTTTTCAATACCACTGCTGTTACCAAAAGAAGTTGACCTACTAGACATTGGTGTGGCCAGGAAAGTTGGCCTATTTTCCCCAGCCATAATAACCAATATCTTCTCTGCAAACGACGACACTCCTTGCTTCTCACTATCTCCGCTCTTGTTGTGTCCTCCTCCGGCTTCCAAGTCTCTTTCTCCGTCGTTGCTGTTGTCTAGGAAACCAGAAAGCTTCCAGTAGGAGCATGCAAGAATCAGAAGCGCAAAAGCGATCAAACCAAGCATTGCTGCAAACCCACCGAACAAGTATGGAACCGGTGAGTGCCACGGCGAGTGTTGCCCGAGCACTGGGGTGGGAATATTTGCAGTGGCGTTGAAGGGCTCTCTTGCAGCCATTTGTATGAAAAGAACAGTCAGGAAGAGAGCAGACGATAAAGAAAATGAAGAGTAACGGAGATGAGGTGGAAGATGAATATAGAGCTTACTTATAGAAGGAGAAAAGGCAAGAAAAGGTGGCTTTTAGCTGAGGAGGGGAGCGGTTTTTGGTGATTTATGACGTCATTTTGCATGAGGAAGCCGGGTCTAACATGAACAGATCCTCCGTCCAATATTACCCTGTCTTATTCTGTCCATAAAATCTCAACTATTTATTATGTGGGACTCACGTGGGGTCTACACGGAACCTATACAGAATTCATATAAATAAAAGGCTGAGATTCATTGGACATAATAAAACACCATAATATTGAACAGGAGATCTGGACTCAAGATCAAGATGCTTGGACCCACGTAACACACATCAACAAAGACAAACAGAGAGGCAATAGCCAGAGCTCCCTTGGTTTCATGCACACTTAAACCCTTCAGGGACCTTCTTCCCGCATGCATCTACGAGCAAGCTCACAGCAACTGGAGCTTCGAGCTTGATGATTCCCAGAACGTTGGCTTTTATAGCTGTACACAGACACAAAGCTGCTTCTAGGTCAGCAATACCTTTAATAAGGCTACAACATTCCTCACTAGGTTTAGTTCCAACGACCTCTTTAACCAGTCCTAACCAGCTTCCACAGACACCAAACTTCAGTGTATCTTTAGGGCACTTGGCGGCGGCCGTCTTTGGGGTGGGAGGACACGGCGGCAGTTTATGAGATGAAACCAAACCTAAAAGTATTACATTAAGTAAAATGAAAAGAGCTACTCTATTATTATTGTTACTCTGACCAGCCATTCTTTTCTGGTCAAGTTGTGAATCACTAAACAGATATCAAAATAGACCTTGAAACAATGAAAGTATCAGCGAGAGGAAGATATAGTGGCTTGATCATGACATAAACATGAGGTCATGAATGGCGTTTGAGCTGGATTTTTTTGGGATGAACATGTGAATGATATCTCTTCTGGGTCAGGCTAGAGCAGCAAAAATCTCTGGTCCAGTTTTATCCTAACTCCATTTCATCTTTCTGATATAGCCGAGGTCCTTCTTCCACAAAGCAGAAACATCCAAGAGAGTTCAGGACCCAGGTTTTGATTGCTTTTATCTAACAACTTGTTTTCTTCCTTGAAATGATATTATTGATTCTGCTTACAGCTCTTTTTCTGTCCGCTTCTTAATTTTTTTTGTTTTTGTTTTTATTTTCATGTCCATTTGCAGTTTGTTCACAAGTCCAGTCCAGCTCTCAATTCTCAGATAATGATACATACCAAATTTGAGAACAATGAAACAAACAAACGATAAATCTAATTAAAATAACGATATGAATCAACACCACCTTAATCATAATATTGAAATTACAGATAAGGGTACAACGTTATCTGGGAAACGAATCAAACCATAGAACATGGATTTGGGGCAATAAACTTCTGGTTCTGTCTTATTATGACTATGTACACGTCCCTGCAAATCCCCATAGTTATCGAAATTGCTACCAACAGTATTACAAACAGAGGCCATGGACTTTCTGAAGTTTCTATGGCAAAAGCTGCTAACTGTGCGATCCTTAAAGTACATAAGATACAGAAACAAGACAAGAGTGCAATGAACACAACGCCTGTGTCTCTTCTTGTTTCGACCACTTCCATGTATATACACCATCTTAGCGTCTTAACATGAAACTGTCAAATTTTATATACGAAAGGGGATGGTAAGTAGGGAATTGGGATTTTGTAATCTGTGGGTTTTATACAGTCCCAATTTTTGTTAGAACACTGATTGATGATATTTCTACGTAATATATGGAGACTGACCAAACTCTACAATGGTTGGTATAAGACCTTTTGACCTTACTGATCTCATTGATACTTTAAAAAAGTTTACAAGTTGCAGGCTTTTGAGTCCAATGTAGTATACTGAGATTGGTAAGCAGACAATTACGACAATTTAGGACGATGTTAGATAATATAGAAGCAATTGAGATAAATTGTGACAACAATGTTCTTGAGGGTAACTTGCATTGATTTAAAATCTTAATTCAAATATACTACGTGTCTGTTTAGATGGGCTTATATCAGTTTTTATGGGCTTATATCAGCTTTTGTCAGTAGAGTTTTTCTAAAAAGAGCTTTTATAAAAAGTTAGTTGACTGTTTAACTCTCATTTAAAAAAAAATTGAAAAAACTTCATACAATATACTGTTTGGCAACATAAAAATAAAAACACTTTTAATTTTAACTATATTTTATTTTGTAATAAAAATTATTTATTCATATAAAAATTATTTAAAATATATTAAGCAATATTCAAAGTACAATATATTAATTATTATATAACTTTAAACCATATGAAACATAAATGAAAATATATCTAACCTAATCTTTTATATGGATTATAACATAAGTAAAACTAATATTAAAAATATATATAAAAAGTCAAATAATATTATATAAATCTCAAAATAAACGTGAAGATATGTTTGTGAGTATTGTGGGAATTATGTGTAAAAATATAAGGATAAAGAGGACTAAAAAATAGGCTCATTAATTGATCTGAAAAACTTACCTGAAAAAGTGCTTTTTTAAAAAACTTCAAATTTAAGTTTCTTAAAAAGATGTATTTTAACTTTCAAAAAAGTCATGTATATTAACAAAGTGCTTTTAGATTTGATAGTTAAATACTCATTTTTTTTAAACAATTTTTACAGTAAAAAAATGCTTATTCATTCTTCAAAACTTGAAACAAACAAGCAAAATATAACGAAATCAATACTTAATAGAAATATTGTTGAGATGTGAGATTTAGAAAAGTCCAATAATAATAAAAAAAAAAGCTTTACTCAAACGATGAAGAAGATGTTTCGTTTTAACCACAAATACAAAGTTAAAATAAAGAATTCTTTTCATGGTGCAACAATACAGGACTTGAAACGAAATGGTCTATTACTTTGAGCTGAAGTCAACGAGGCCTGTCAATACGTGGGCTTTCAATCCAATGGACATAACCAACTGCGGATTGAGAGAGTAGCAACTTGCATATCATTGTCAGTTGATTTTGACAAAGCCTTTCGCGTCACGTATTAACGATTGGTCAAAATAAACCAGCCTGACCCTTGATCTCCACGAAAACAAGAAAGCTTGATCTCCACTCCAAGGTATGAGGAACTATTCCGAGTATCAAGTGTGTATAAACTCCTAAACCCAACGCCGTTCCACAGATAAAAGTTTTCAGATAAGAGCAACAACATGAGACCCCTTGTAACGTTTGCTTTTGGTGCAATGTTTGGTGTTTTTATATCTCGAGCGACTCGAGGTTTCCAACATGATGAGTTTCGTCGGAAATGCCCTCGTTCTCGCCGGCCAGAATCGGAAGACAGAACTCCCACCCCAACCACAGAGCAGCCATCTGTTCCGATGCTGAATAGTTAGATTATTTCGACGATAGCGTCAAATATTTTTTAATACAAGCGATTTATTATCTTGCATGATATGTAATCGTAAGTATATGGAATGTTAGTGTTGTATTTGGGTGTAGTTGTTAAAAGAGTTAGTGTGTTCAAACTTAAGTGAAATGGGTATACTATGATCTCCAATTGGCTTTGCAAAGTCATGTTCCAGTGTTATAGTAAGTGTAGCGAAGTATAATAAATTTTGTTGGGAATTTATGTGTTTCTCGATCCATACATTTGTTTGTGTTTTCCTTTTTTGATCTTCTCTAGTGATTTGCCACGAATTGTGTTGTTTAAGGGACTTAGTTGAGTCACGATCATCAGATACCAACTTTTCAATGTATTTATGAATAGCCAAAAATTCAAAACTCAAATTGGCAAGACAAGATTTGTAAGGTTTAGTGCCTACTTAGATAAGCTTTTGGGTCAATAAGTATTTTTCTTTCATTACAAAAGGTATTTTTAAAGAAAAATAGGTGTTGAGTTATAAAATAAAAGAGTACTTTTTTAATAAATATGACTTTTTTAAAAGATAAAATACAGCTTTTTAAGAAACTCAAATTTGGAACTTCTAAAAAGAGTCTCTTAAATGATTTTTTCGGATAAATTTTTCAAATCAATTAATGAGTCTATTTTTTTAGTCTCTTTTACCTTTATGTTTTACACATAATTATCACAATATCCATTTTCACGTCTATCTTGCAACTCATCTTCTTTATTTTGTTTTTTATATATTTTTAATATTATTTTTACTGTTATAATCCATATAAAAGATTTTGTTACATATATTTTTATTTATATATCATATTGTTTAAAATTATACATTAATTAATATATTGTACTTTGCATATTATTTAATATACTTTAAATAATATTTATATGTATAAATAGTTTTTATTATAAAATAAAATATAGTTAAAATTAAATGTGCCTTTTATTTTTATGTTGTCAAACAGTCTATTATATGAAACTCTTTTAAAAAATCTCTTTTTTAAATAACGGTCAAACGATTAACTAGTTTCTTAAAAAAGTTCTAAAAATAATATACAGAAGAAAAAAAAACTGTACTGATATAAACCCAACCAAAGATTAAAAACTCTACTAACAGTCAAACGATCAATTAAAAATTGAATAAAATTAAATAATTTTAAAACTAATTAAAAAATTATTCTTATTTATCAAAAAATTAAAGTTTAATTAAAAATTATTAGTCAAATACTAATCAATTTATTTTGATTTATAAAAACTAATTAATTTACAAAATTGAATAAACTGATAAATTTTTAACACTTAAAAATGTTTGCCACTAAGACAGTTTAGCTGTCTCAGAACTCAGAATCCAAAACATAATCAGAGTCATATGTTCTGTTTCTCTGGTAGGACTCTTTAAGTCCTTTTCTTCTCTTCAAGGATTGATACGAGTGTCTTCATTTTCATGTTAGGGACGTTGCTTGGAGCATACATAGCTCAGAACTATAACATTCCCAACTTCAGAAAACTGAGGCGAGCCTTATTACGGCAAAACAAATTGAAGAAACTTATCGGAAACCGACTTGTAAGAATCAGGACGAAGACGTTTACTTCGAGAACAATATGAATGGTGTATGAAAACTGGATTCCCGTTTCCCAACTTTGCAATCAAGACTTGTGATACATCACATTACTGTTACCAATTAACTCTTCATTTCTACGTCTACAATCTTTGCAAGAAAGGTCAACGAACAGAGGTGCATATGGGAGAAAATGTACATTTCAGGTTAAGAGGAGTGCAGAATACAGAGATATTTGATTCAACGAAGGAAAATAGCAAAGACTATACTACTGAAGGATTCAATCACAAGCTGTATTAAATTTATGGGGCTTTTACCCAAACTCTCACCACAGGACTAACAAAGTCTTTATCAAACATGTAAGAGTCAAATAATAGTAAGCGTCAATTGTACAAGAGAAATATGGGAAAACATCTGAGAAGATCCTACCAACCCATTAACAAAACATCTAAAAGATCTTACCAGCCCAAAACTTGCTTGAAGCCGGTTCACCAACCTATACCAATCACTTGGACGATGTTATGATCTTTTGATGAAATAACCAATAAGGATGCCCAATATACCAACCAGCAACACAAACAACATAGAGAAGCCCCCAGAAGAATTCTTGCTAATTTGCTTTCTCATCAACTCCTGTCACAAGTAGTTTGAAGGAAAAGGCATACACAGTGAGTTCTGACGGTAAGAAACATCACCAAATAACAAAGAACATCCTGAACGATCAGCAGCAGATAAAACATATTAAAAAGCAGAGGAACAGACAAAGGAACTAATAGTTGCATACAAGAATATTCTACCAGCAAACTTGACTTTCTACACTCATGTCTTTTATATAAATCCGTGGAATTTCTACAGCCCATAAAGTTTAAATGTAAGTTTCAAATCCATGGATTTCAAGTATCAAATAAGAAAGGAATGCATAATATTTGCACATCACCAGGCCCACCTAAACTCAAATGTTAACATACAGGAAAAAGTAGGCCATTGTCACTTTAATCTATTTTACAAACATCAAGATAGTGATTTGCAAGCAATACCAGTTCCAGCTGTAGATTCTTTGTTTGCTCCAGAGCAGTTTTTTTCTCCACAGTCAACTTTGATATCGCCGACCATGCCTGCAAATGAAGTTTCATCAATAGAATGCAACAAATTAATAACAGTTGCTAATAGAAAAGGCTTGATCAGGTCACTAATTTCAAAAACTTCCCTGAATTCAAGGGACAGAAACACTAGAATAACCCACAATGTTAAACCATTACGGTAACCTCCTATTATGCTTGATACACTAACCAAAGACGAGCAACCTTATGGACAACAATCATCGCAGCTCAATGAATAATACTAGAAAAACAAAAACAACCTTGTCTAAAAGAAGTTTTCGTCATTGAAGTTAAATATTTTAGGTATAAAAAGAATGAAATAAAGTTTACCCCAGAAGATTTCTCTTTAGGCTCTTCAAAAGACCTACAAACCTGGAGTGAAATTTTAAAAGTCAGGGATAACATGCATCAAAATAAAGAATTGGTATAAACACATCTAATCAGAATCACATCTTTTTTTCCGTCAGGGGGATCAACAAAACAGTGAGCAGACAGAATCAAATATAAATACTTACGGCATCCAGCAGCTGCACATCCTGGTTGCCATTCTCAAGAGAAGAACCCCTTGGAGGTGATCCTTCTTCAGATCCTTCTGGGACTGGTGACGGAGGATTGGCAGGGATGTAAACCACTCGCAATTTGAACTCCTCCACAACCTTACCATCCTCCTTAGCAAACTGCAAAGCAAATTCAAGGAAATTCTTAAGCCTGAGGACATGTGAGTGCCTATGAGAATGATAGATACAATGAGAGAGGAGTCTCCTACCATCTCTGGAGTTATGTCTTTGGTTGTTGCCCCATTAGGTGCAGCGACACTTTGTACGAGGAATTTGTCCTTACACTGCAAATCCGGCGGAGCCTCTCTTTGCGCTTGCATTGTAACTATGCACATTGCAGGAAGTGAATTAACATTGAAGCAACAGAACAAGTGAGGGAAGCCACAAAAAACAGCCGTTGGCTCAACACTTATCCTGAATCCAGTATAGAACACTTATTCTTGGAGATATTCAAGATCAGAATGGCTTTTGGGTCAGCAATGATTATAGGGAAATGGCTAGCAGAGGCTATAAAACTTAAATCAAAAAGCAAAATCGAAACACAAAACAAAAATTCGAGTGGTGAAAGCATTAGGTCAAATATTAACTCCACGATTTCAAGATATTAATAGCATTGATAACAGAATACTTACTAGTAACACTGCAAGTGGTTCCAGGCATGACAATGCCAGAGTTTGGCCGAACGCAATATTTCTTCGGATTGGTTGTCTTTACCTATTCAATTACAATACTCAATAAGTAACAATATCACCCAACATATCATTCATAAACTTCTCTACAGTAAACCTACCTTAAAAGCCACATTATTATTTGTCTTGTTACTCAGTTGCATACAACACGAACTTTGCTTCTTCACTTCAACTGACATTATCAAGCCAAACAGATAAATTTCGCTGGAAAAGTAGTAAATAAAGCGGCACAAAAAGCACAAAGCACAAGATTTCCATGATTTGGATTTCGTTTATGTCGATTAAAACATAATCAGATTATATACAAAACGACTCTGGCCTGTGGTAATCACTTGGCTTGCTATTACATGATCTAACGGCAACTTCGAAACCAAATGACTTTAGGGCCTAAAATTCAAACTTGACCGATTATTTCAATACGTTCTTGTCATTCCTGGGACACGAAACAAACGGCATAAGAGAAATCAACGAAACTTACATGGGAATTTGAGCTCTGTGGGATGAATATTGAGAAGATCTCCAGTAGCCATGATTCCCCAATCAAAGAGGTGTGAATTGAATTTACAGTTACTGAGAATTTTGAATCAAAACCTAGGGTTCGTGTTCAAGAGAGCATAAATAGAAAGGATATATGCACTATGCATATGATACGACCAAAATAACGATAAGCAGTAACCTTATTTTCGTTGATTTTCTGATTTGGTAAAGTTTTTAGATTGCGTCCGCATCGATGTAAGCGCCCATTTGCACCGTTAGATCAGAAAATAGCGGGCCCATCTGAGCATACTTTATAGTATATAAAAAGATAACAGGATCTTCTGTCTAATATTATAGTGTTTTATTCTGTCCCATGAATCTTAGCCACTTATTTATGTGAGTCCCACACATAAATAAATTGTTGAGATTTATGAGACAGAGTAAGACATCATAAAATTGGACAGAGAATTCGGACTTTATAAAAAGTAATTGCATATCTTTTATCTTAATTATAAATTTCATTTATTTAAAAAATAAGGTAAGTTAGTAAGGGGCTCTTCTGACTAAGTGAGGTTGCGGGTTTGAACCACCCTTATGTATGCAGCTGTTTAAAACTTGGAACCAGAGCTTTGCTTCCCGTAAAGGACCTACCTGACTTGAGCGGGGATTAATCTAAGAGTGAATAGCTTAAAAGTATCTTCTCATAATTGGAACCTTCCTATGACATCTCGTGAGCAACAAAAAATAATAATAATAAGATGCTAAATACCTTTTAAATTACAATTTTAAGATAAAAATTGAAACATTAAGAACTTAATTTTATTTAAAACTTTACTCAAATAGAGTAAAGACTTGTTATCTCTATATGTGAGTTTACCCATTAATCCTCAAGTTGTCTAAGCTCGGGATGAT
This sequence comes from Erythroxylum haughtii, assembly GCA_025504935.2. Classification (NCBI taxonomy): domain Eukaryota; kingdom Viridiplantae; phylum Streptophyta; class Magnoliopsida; order Malpighiales; family Erythroxylaceae; genus Erythroxylum; species Erythroxylum haughtii. Next base: position 185,206 of record JANSVB020000070.1, read on the forward strand.
ATTTGAGTCCAACCTCAATTCGGCTCACGATCAACGAGTCGGATTAAGATTAATCAAAATTCAAACCTGATTATTTCAAAACATTGGGTTTCAAGTTAGACTTGAGCTCGAGTTATCAAAGTTTGACCCTAAGCCTAATGAATAATGTTTTAAAATTTATACCATACTTCAAATCAGTAAAAAAAAAAATTAAGTTTTAAAAGGTCAATCGGTATAAACTACTATAAAATTGGTATATAATAGATAAAAATTAAAAATTATATGAATAAATAAAAATATAGTATAGAAGAAAATACTTATTGAAATAAAAATATAATAATAATGTTTATTAATATATTATAAATCTAATAATTTAGAGTATTGAATCTATAATAATTTAGACTAAGATTAATTATAACATAAGTTTTAAAAATAAAAAAAAAATGTATCATATATTATCATTTAATTAAAGACTCGTAAAAATTGAATTATATTTAAAGAAAGTCAATAGAAAAACTCTAGATTAATTCTAACTTATTTTTTAATATCTTTTAAATATATTTCTTTATAGTTTAAATATTATTTTTTAACACATTCTTGAATTATCTTAAGTAAAATGACTTATATATTCTAATTAATATTTCAATTTATTAATCAAATTCATGATTAAAATAATAATTGATTTTTAACAATAATAATTTAAAATTTGTCAATTAAAATATAAGGAGATAAATAAAGAACCTAAATTTTGATAAATATAATTTATCAATGAGATTAAATAAATATAGTATTTTTAAGGATAAAAATAATAAATTTAAATTTAAATTTAAATATATAAGTAAATAATACAATTTTCAAAAAATATAATTTATCAATTAGAATTTATAAGAATTAAAAATAATTAAAAATTGAAAAGATTTACCATTCATACAACAATGCATTGTATCTAAACCCAAAACTTAGAAAAGAAATTTGTGGTGGGTCTCATGTATTCAAGCCAACGGTGGGTTTCACATGACTCATTACCTAATAGGTTTGTTAAAAAATAAAAAGAGAGGAAGAAATTTATAGTGGTCCCACATATTCAAAGAAAGGTTTATAAATTGACCGATTTATTACTTAACTGTTCAGTTTTTATCTATAACGATTATAAATGTACATTGGATCAAAAATAAGACAAATTCGTATTTATTTTAGTCAGATTGGTTAGTTTAGTCTAATTTTTCAAACATTGTTGATAATTATAAGAAAAACAACTTCGGCCTCGTTTGGTAGACAATCAATCAATTATTTTTTAATTGATTGGTTGTCTTCAATTGTTTGACTCTTCAAACGGTTACAAAAGTTGTTTAGAGAGTAGCAGATTTAATGGCTGATTTAAGATAAATAATCAAAAATGAAAATGCTCATATATACGATCGTTTTCATCAATCAATCAAAATTTTAACTATTAAAAGTTAATTATACCCTTTAATTGAGGTTCTTATATGCCTACGTTTTTAGGAACATTGTTTGTTTTTATAATTGTTTTATGTATAAATTTTTTTCATAAATGAAGAAATAATACAGGTGAACATGACTTCTCTAAAATCTAAATTTTTATAAAAATATTCAACAAAATATTAAGATATATAATATTCATACATTTATAATTTTTTTAAAAAAATAATATCTTCAAAAGAGATCATGTGTG
>JANSVB020000070.1:186977-203551 GCA_025504935.2 Erythroxylum haughtii
TTCTTGTTCGTGATTGTCCTTCGTTTGTTGTCAATGCAGAAGAGGTTCTAGGTTCGGGTGTTATGGGGTAAAGCCTATTGACTTTGGGTTAGGTGCCTCTTCTGGGTTGATGTTTCGTTCTTTTGCTTAATGAAGTTTTGCTTAGTTTCAAAAAAAAAAATCTTCATAAGTCATTTTACACATAAACAGCTAATACTAAATAGGTAGGTTTACCAAATACCTCTAATAAATAGCTAATACAGTCCACTAATTAAATCAACTGATATAATCAGAGCAGTTAACAATTAATACAGCCAGTTAATTGCCAAATAAAATCTTCTTACTGTAACACCACTCAAAGTTAACATGACTCGAAGTTAAATTAATTAATATCTTTTCAATAAAATAATATTATTAGAATTTTTTTTTTTTTGTTGAAGGGGAAATATAAAATTTTCATATTGAACTTGAATTCAAATAGGTCAGAGTCTGACCCTACAAAGGATGGGCATATTTGAGAAGACGTCTTTAGGAATGGGCCCGTTTAGTATCTCTGGCGCTGAGCAGCAGTGACAAGCAATTGTCTTTTCAAGCAATCTAATCCGTACATCACGAATCCCATGTCCAGTTGTACTGCGCGTTTCAAAATCACGGATGCTCATTTTTATTCTAAAATTTGAAATTTTCAATAATTATCAATTTTTTATCAACATTTAAATTGATATATAAAATTATAAATTAAATAAAAAATTCCATCCAAATTTTAAAATAAGGAATTAAATATTCTCATGCTATTTATAAAATACATATAGATCCTATAAATTAATAATAAAATAATATTTTAAACATGATAATTTTTTATTTCTTTTACAGATTAAAAATTAGTGTAATAAATTATTTTGAATTTTAGGAATACATGAAATAATAAAAATTATTTTATTTTATTTTACTGTTAGTAACTATTAACTTGGAACAATCGGAAAAATTATTCTTTTGTAATTAAAAAGTTACAATTTTGAGTAAAATGCAAAAGGAAAGCCTACACGATGGAGTTGATTTTATTGTTGTTATTTTATGGTTAATAATTATTTTAAGATTTTTCTATATTGCTAATTTAATAATATATCACTCTTAAAAGTCAAATTTAAATATAATTTAAAGTTTAAAAATATTTAAATTTATCTAAAATAAAGATTAAAAAACTAATTTTTATTAGGTCCTATTTGGAAGGCAAAATCAAATTAAGGGTGGTCCATTTAAGGTTTTGGGATTATTTTAAGATTTTAAAAATAAAAAATTAAATTTAATCAGGCCCCAATTCTTAGGCTTCAACTAGTTTTAGACCTAGTTCCATCCATTACTAAGCATATACAAAATAGAAAAGAAGCCTTTATATAATTTTAGAGCCTTTTAAGTTTATTCTACATGTTGCATAATTAAAAGAACATGATAACTTATAAATATTGATTAAAGTGAATTATATTACTTCATTGTGACTAATTAATTTGTTAAATAATTAATTCAAAATATGTAATTTATAAATTATTATACATAAGATAATAGGAGATGGATTCCATCTCGATAGAGCAAACACGCTAATAAAAAAATTGAAATAAAATGAGACATACAACGTTTAGAATATGAAAAAAAAAAACACAGGTAAGAATAGAAAATTTTTTAATGTAGAAAATAAAGATTACAAAAGGAATATCTCACAACCCACACTAAAAACTTATACGAAAGCACATAGAAAAGAGATTTTGGGATACAAGATCCTTATACAGTATAGTTAGGCTTGTAATTCTACCCATTTTTGGTGTAGAATAAAAGTCAACATAAGATTAATATAATTTATTTGGTATATAATTAAAAATTAATAATTGTAAATTTAAAAAATTATAATTTTTTAAATACAAAAATTTTGAATTTAAATTCTTCAAAAAAAATTAAAAATTGAAATATCTTATATAGTCTTCTTAATAAAAAGAAAATGCTACCATGTGATTAATTTCAACAAATCATCACCATTATTATCAAACGCAATTTGAAATTTCGCATTAAAATTAAGTTTAAAAAGATTTGATAGTATATAACCATACTTTTCCATAACAGATAGGTTGTTTTCGTAAAGGGTGCAGATTACAAAAGCATAAACTATGATCTCAAGTAAAATGGTCATTCCTCTCTTTTGTCTTTTCATCATTAGGCATCAGATCGATCGAGAGAGAGATGAGACTAAAAAGGCAGCCAAAAGGTGTTCGTCTGTGAGCTGAGCATGATCGACCCCTGATCTGGTGAACTAGATCAATATGATGTCAGGACAAAGGATAAAATGCAATGTGAACGTCACTTCACTAATCTTTGGACTGAAAAAGTTGGAACGCTCGTCCTAGACGTTCATATACTCTGATCCGATATTATGTGAGGGAGGTAAATCACGGTTTGATCCTAGCCAATTTTTTAGATAGGTGACTCAATATTTGGTGCGCACAAGGAATCGCCACATTAGATGAGCTCTCATATTGTCACTACCGAGACTCAAACTCAAAATTTTAGACTCACTTTACTTCTTAATAATCAACTGGAATATCCGTGCGGGCTCACGTCACTAATCCTGAAACCTGGAGAACTCCTAAGTTAATATCTCCTCAATTATTTCCCCAACTTTTATGCCTAACCTGACTCGAAAAGCTTGATTTTTTTTTTCACTTCTTTGATTTTCCTGTCAGGACCCTGGCACTTCTGTAAGTTTTTATCTTCCGTAACGTGTAAGCTACAGGAGAGGGTGATTACAGACCGAGCATTCAAGTTCTGGCGGATTAACCCAAAACAGGAAACCTTGTCCATATAATCTAATTGATATTTATAAGTTTTAAATTACAAGCATGACTCCATTAATCCCAGAGTAACCAGACAAACTACAAGCAAATGAAATGAGGTATATACTCTGAAACAGGGTGTTTTTTTTGATACAGTGGTCCCAGGGCAACTGGAACAGCTGTATGCGAGTGACGAACTAGAACAAACTAAAGAGTCCAGAGTTGCCTCATTCTTTAATTGCAAACGTCGGTATGCTTGGAAGCAGGCTGCTCCTGAAACCGGCCTGAATCGCTACAGGACCTGTAAACATTGCATTGCTTGTTGCTGAGGCTTATGCGAATAGAGACCCAACACTTGTCATTTTGTCAGGTGAGCAATTACTAGTGCAGGACAAAGGCGATTCCACCTTAATGTTGTTGTTACCTTTCAACCAGACATTAGAAGTATGACCACATTTATTTATACTCCCGAATTGATATTTTGATTTGGATCGATTTTAAGTTAATATCTTAAATTATGGTTTGAGTTAGTTCGAAATTTAAAGTTTAAAAAATTAAAAATTTTAAAAAATCCTAATTTTATTACTAAAAATTTTAGATTTTGAATCATCAAAATTATTTGAACTGTAATACAAATTACTTATGTAAGTTGATAACATAAAATTTATAAATTAAAAATATTACTTATAAAATTGTCGTGAATATAAATTAAAAGTTATTAAATATTATAGACAATTATTATTAATATTATTATTATCATTAATATTACTAATGCTAATAATATTATTAATAATCATCGTTACATCAGATTGAAGTTGTACAGTAAAAAAGGTCTGAAAAGATTTGATAGTACACAACCTTATCCTTAAATATCTGATAAATTCACGTATACCTTAAATATCTGATAAATTCACGTATAAATGTGACAAAAAAATAATGATCCAGGTTAAAATTTATTATTATGTTCACGGTTATGATGATATTATGATTATGATTGCAATTATTAGTATTTATATAATTTTAAATTTTAATTAAAAATACTGAGTAATGCTTTAAAATATTAAATAGTGATTATTCTTTTCTAAGAAAAATTTAAATTTTAATTAAAAATATTAAATAATGCCAAAAAATTTACAAAGGCCAGAAAAAATAGAAAAACAAATAGCATAAAAGTCTAAATTTTCTGATGGCCATGACGTTACATTAATTGGGGAATTTATAACAATCCCATAAATCAGGGATAAAGGGTACTATTGTCACTATATGTTACTGTGAAAGGAAGAAAAAGATATTTTAATAATTTGGCTTGCCAGAGTGAATAACAAAATTGGGAGGTTTTGTCTTATATCCCCGTTGTGCCCTCCACGTAACAGTAAAATCACAACTTTAGCTCTATACCAACCTCCCTGACGACGACGACGTGCCGTGAGTGACCACCCTATCTTCCATTTCTAATCTGTGCTAGTTTCAATAAAGCGGAGACCGGTTCGGAGTTTTTTTCCTCCGGTTCATTAAGCCGCCCGACATGTCGGAAATATTAGGTGGAGACATCTGCCGACACGCCGTTAAGTTACTCCTCCTCTTCCTGACAACCTCGGTTGTGGCAGTAGAAGCGAGTGTCCTGCACCCGACCCCACCCGACCCGCCAGAGCTAGAAGACGTTCGGATTGAACCGGCGGGTTCCAGAACAGAATCAGTACTCAAGAAACCATCGTCTGAACCCGGTTCGGCTAAGGGTAGGAACTTGCAGTCGAAGAGGAAACCTGAGAGCCCACATGCACCTTTTGTCCTTACCATGTGATCAATCTGAAGACGATTTTGAAAAAGTTGAGAGGTGGAAGAAATGTTGGAATTTTGATTCTTTGATAGAGAAGTCGAATGAAGGACTGACCTTGCACGAAAGAGAACAAAAGAGAAAAGTGTCTTGGAGGCTCCTGTCACAGCTGTTACAGGTGTTGCCCGAGGCTCTGAATTGCCTTGTATGTGGTCTGGGGTTTAAGAAAACCACTTTTGCGCTGTTAGTAGTGTAGGACTGTAGAGATTGAGAGGTGTTTGTCAAAAGTCCACAATTAAACTTATGAAAGCACTTTGAGAAAGTAGATATGCAGGATATTTTGGTTTGAAAATACTGATACTTGGTCGGGAAAAAAGTCAATTACTTACCTGAACATTGGCGCAATCAAATAGCTTCTGAGCATCGTCAAGCCGTATAACATCATGGTATACGTACCTTCGAATCTGAAGGACAGCAGGAAAATCAGAAAAAACCCATCGTTAGTTCTTCAGTTTCTACGCATAAATGGCAAAATTAAGAAAGCAAAGACCAATATTGAAAATGGAAAATGGTTGAATTTAGCAGAAGGAGACCTGCAAGAGTCGGTGAGAGTTATGAGGGAGCACGCAGTGAGGACAGATACTGATGCAACAGTCCAAGCAATATATGTTCTTCTCATTCTTCTTCGCATCCTCGTGAACAATACAAGCATTGAAGAACTTTTCCGTGAGAAGAACTTGGAGCCAGGAAGGTAGTGGATGTGAAGAAACCAACTGCCTCAGAGAACGGGATCGAAGATATTAAAAACAACATCATCAAACACAGCAACCGAACTGACAAAAGCAGCAAAAGCAAGAATTGGAATAGACAAAAAAAAACACAAAACCCACCATTGTTTTTCTACTGTTAATTATGAATCTCAGCTTTGAAGAGAGAGATAGACGAAGAGGTTAAGATTAATAAGGTCTACAGATAGTGGGGGAGGAGTTAATGTAAACGGCGCCTGGCAACTAAGGACACTGGTTTGTTACTGTTACCAATGAAAGAAAGAGAGAGAGAGAGAGGCGTGTGAAAGGTTAAGCTCGTTGAAAGAGTGGAGTCTGTAAGTGTATGTCTGTCATGTTTTTAATATATACATATATATAAACTCCACTTTCCTGTAAGAACGAGCCTGGAAATTTGTAAAGAGCAATAAAGAAAAAGGAGACAAAACCACACACCAATATTTAAGTATGTCCATGAAAGTTTTTTCCCGTTTCTATTGCTGTGTACTAAAAAGCCCGTCTTCCCAAAACCCTAAACCCGTCACCATTTGGTTCTCTGCAAGTGGCTAGGCCTCTCTCTCTCTCTCTCTCTGGTGGACCAAGTGCTAGATGACAAGACTAGAAACAGTGACTAGTCTTCAGAGGGTGGCAACTAGCAAGCGGCCTTTGTTGTTGAGGATTCGAATCAAAAGTCACCATTTTTAAATAACGAAACAGCTAAGTAACTAAACATGGAAGTTACAAGAAAATGGCTTTTACTCAAATCTTTCCCGGCTGATGAATCGAAGAAATGGGTATAAGAACAGAAGAACGCTGAAAAATGAAGAAGATTGGTTTGGATTTACTTGCACTTGCTGTGAAACGTCACCTATCCAGGTTCGTTCAAATTTACCATGAAACTTCTGGATATGGTAGTGGGGCAAGTTAGGGTCGGTTGTTTATAGTTAGGATTTAATTTGATTTTTTTTCCTAATCATAAATTAATTTGAATTTGAATAATGTTAAATTTAATTAAAATAAAATTATAATTTTAAAAATATTCATTTTATTAGTATTCGTTCGAAAATCATTGAATTTTACTTTTTTAGAATAATTGAATACATTATTAACTATATATATAATAATTTATAAATTTATTATGAACAATAAAAACTAATATTTTAACGGATCTTACGTTAATCTGATTAAAATTAAAAATTTTGAAATATAATTTAAAACATTGTCATTATCTATCAGATAATTTGCATTTTAATTCAAAAAAATTTATTAAATAAAAATAATTGATTTATTTTAATTTATAAACATTTATTAATTTATAAATATTGACCGATTAATTAATAAACTAATCAATTTTTAATAACAAAAGATTTTAAAATAGATCAAACCATAAAGTTAAAAATTAAACTGAAAAGTTAAAGAATTTAAAATTTTAACGATTGAACAATTAATTTTTTTAATTATTGATAAAAAGATTAATATTTAAATAATAATGAGAATTTTTAATTTATTTTAATTTCTCACTTCTCAACAGTATTTGATTAATTTTAAAGCTTTTTATTTTATTTTATTTTTAATTAACTACTTTCTTTAACTTTGAAATTAATTATAATTTATAGTCATAATTTTCAACCTCTTCAATTATTAGAAGACCAGGTTCACCGAACCGATTAGACCACTCCTCAAGAGTAATTTATGAAGTTTTAGGGTATGGGTTGTACCTATCCAAGTTCAATGCCTAAGTCAGCTCAGAATCGCGAGGATTTAGTGAAAAGACTCGTGCATCCACAAAGCATGGTTCAAATTGGACTCTTGTCTTGATACAATTTTTCGCTGTCGATAGTGCCTTTTAGTATAATTTATAAGATAAAGTCATTTGCATGCAATTCATTTATCACATACATGCATCCTTACGTATATCTATCAACAGCATATATATATCCAAATGATAGACAGAAACATAACCAAATAATCATACTTCCAATTATTGCTATTGGAAAAGCTTGATCTATTGGTTAAATCTGATTATCAAAAATAAAATGTTTTTGAATCTTCTAACCTCTCAAACTCTTAAGTTAATGGTGTAAATTTTTCTTAAAATTGAAAGCCGAAAGTTAAGGACCTGAAAACCAATCTATTACTATTCATATATTACTCTGCCCATTACAGAGACAACGGACAACAATGTTGTGAATTATATGGACCATAAGAATAATCCAACATTCTCCCACTTAGTCTATATAATTCAATATTAACTTTATAGAAAAAAAATATAAAAATCATAGGAATAAGTTCACTTATAACGAGTAATATCTTCCACGTATTACATTATATTATGTCTCTACACACAGTTCTTCAACTTGATGAATAAACCATATGTTTATTATAGGTCCAAACTTAATGAAGATTCTCAATGTAACAAAATGAATATCTATAGGTACACAAACCATATAAGAAACACTACATTGAATAAGAGTTCTGTTGAAAATAATGTACATTCAACGAGATTATTTTACAGAACTTAGTCTCATTTGGACTACATGATCCTTAAACTGCATAGACGGCATGTCTCTAGTTAAATGATTCGTAATCATCAAACTCAGTGCTAATATGCTCGATGATCACTTTATTTTTCTTAATATGTTTTCTTATGGCTAAATACTTAATATCGATATGCTTACTTCAACTTCCACTCTTATTGTTTTTAGGTACAAGAACTACAACTAAGTTGTTATAGTATAACTTTAATGGCTTAGAAATATAGTCCACAACTTTAAGTCCAAATATAAAACTCTTCAATCATACATCATGCAAGGTGATTTCAAAATACGATATGAACTCATCTTTCGTGGTAGAAGTAGCACTCAAGGTTTGCTTGACACTTCTCTAAGATACAGCTCTACTAGCTAACATGAAAATATAATCTGAGGTTTATTTTCTTAAATCAATGTAGCCAGCAAAGTCTAAATCAGAATACCCAACTACTTCCAGATTTTCAGTTCATCTATACATAAGCGTGTAATATTTCATTCGTTGAGGATATCTCATCACTTTCTTTGCAACATTTCAGTGATCAATACCTAGATTACTATGATATCTTCCTAACATTCCAATCGCGAATGCAATATCTGGTCTTGTACAGATTTGAGCATACATTAAGCTTCCAACTACTGAAGCATATGAAATGTTCTTCATGTGTTTCCGTTCAAACTCAATTTTCAAACACTGACTCAAATTGAATATATCACCTTTCACTATAGGTACTACACTAGGTGCGTAATCTTTCATCAGTACTTCGCCATGGGTGCTACACTAGGTGCATAATCTTTCATCATAAATCTCTCTAAAACTTTGTTGACATAGGTCTCTTGAGACAATTTCAAAATACATCAAGATCTTTCTTTATGAATTTTAATGTCAATGACACAAGATGCTTCACCATATCTTTCATATAAATTTTTTTAAGAGAATTTGTTTCACCTTACATAATAAATCCTTATCATTAGTTGCAAGTAAAATATCATCCACATATAAGATAAGATAACAAATCTTGCTCCCACTAACCTTCTGGTATATGCATTGATCCATGAGATTAATCTTGCATGTCTAATATTTAATGCAAATATTAATCATACAATTTTTAAATGCCGAATTCTTAATATATTAGACATACAAATTAAAATAATTAATATTCATAATTAATTCCAAATAATGTTTTTAAAATTAAAAATTACAAAATTAGGTTAAGTGCTTAATTAACTCATCAAGGAACCTATCATTAACTTAATTAATTTAACTGAATTTAATTGGTCAAATTTAATTTAATTGAATTTGAACTAATTCTTAAGGCCTAAAATACCACAAGAGTTATACATCTTTTGTTGATTTAGGGAGTGCTTAGTTGATGAATTTGAGAAGGGTTCAATGGTATGGAATGAAAATTAGGTGGTTAGTTATAATTATCATTATAGGGAAAATATTATGATATTCAACTTTCAGGTATTGCTCTATACTTCCCAGAGTGACACCCCTTCATCTTTTTTTAATGTATTTTTTACATTTAAATATAATTAATTAAACACAATTAATTAATTAAATTTTAATCAATCAATTAATTAAAATATTATTACAATAAAATTAATTAAACCATGATTAATTAATTACAATATAATTACTTAATTATATTTTCTTTTTAGTAATTAAATATAACTGATTAAAATATATTCAAATTTGATGTAAAATAAAAATTTAACAAACTTTTTTTTCAATATTTTTAACAAACCAACTACAATCAATAGTAATAGTAATTATTCATTCGTTCTAACCAACTATTGTAATTATAATGATTATATATATTTTTATTATTTATTTAATAATAAAATATTATTAATATTATTTATGATTAAAACATATTAAAATTATAATTTTTTTAAAAAATCACTTCTTTTATTTTTTGTAAATTCAAGATAAATAGAAGAATATTTATTTCAAAAGACCGAAAACTACAAATGTGGAAGCCCAAACTTCAAAGTAAATTAAGGTACGTCCGGTGCCCACACTAATTTATAAGCATTTATTCAATCCCAATTTCGAGCACGAAAGCTAAATTTGTTGGAGCTTTATAATGGAATATAATAAAATATAATATTATTTTATTATTTAAAAAGATATTTTATAATTAAATAAAATTAAATGTAATAAAAGATGATAGTTTGTATTGCATCTCATTTTATTCTAAACAATAAAAATAAAAAAATTTCAATTTAAGAAAATTAAAATAGAATGTGAAATAATAAATTACTTTTTATTGTATTATATTATATATATATTTTTTAAATAATATTTTACTATATTATATTATAAATTTTTTTTTAATTCTTAAATAACAATTTTTAATATTTTATTTATTTATGTTATATTTTATTATAAATTATTTTATTTTATTATATTTCTTTTAATCGCATTTAAAATTTTACGTCTGTCAGGTGTCAGCCCGATCGTACGGCTGGGGATAAAGGACAGAGTCCCATTTGGCGTCCACATCCATGGCCTCGGATACTGAGCATGATTTTGTACAGTAAGACCATTTGATTTAGATCCTCCTTTATTGCTTTGAATTGACGTCTTGATATGCCTAATCTCCTTCTTTTATTGACCTATTTCATGCTCTTATCCAACTCAAATAGCTTGTAAAGACAAATTAACTATGGCGGCTCTTTTTCAACTAAAGTTGTAGTAACATGACATCTGTTTAGACCAACCATTAAAGTCAAACATAGGGTGGGTGTAATTCAAAAGGAGTGTTGACAATAAGTAGAGATAAGTATACAACCTTATGCTCCTCACGTGGTAGCTTAGTGGTGAAAAGGGAAAGAAGATTGTGCATAATTGTGGGTTCGGGATGAGCAACCTTTACTTAAGATAATGTAATCTTCTTAGTGATGAAGGCTCATTTGTTAAAGCAGGTATCTCTGATACTATCTAGTTTCAAACTTGAATTCACCTATCTATAAGTTTGAGTAGGTAGCTTATAAGTCTCAGGTAGTCAGGCTAAGGTCAGACCCTGAGTTATTAAAAAAAGTGTATAACTTTATGATTTGAGTTAAATTTTAATTAAATCGGTAAAATAAAAAATTTAATATTCAATTAATATTAAATAATTATAATATTATTTAAAAATTAAAAAAAATGAATATCATAATTTATTAAAGAATTTAAAGTGAAATTAAAAATTGTTATTAAATAAAACATTATTTATTTATTTTAGTTTAAAATATCTTATTAATTTATAAAAACTAAATAATTAATAAATAAATTGATCAATTTTTAGTAACAAGAGTTATTAAAATGAATTGAACCAAAAATTTGAAAACTAAATCAAAAAGTTCAAAATTTATATGGCTGAACCGATTGAATTTTTTAATCATTAATTAACATATTATTTTTTGTTTATTTAAATTAGATGAGGTTGAAAGTCACAAATTTAGTTACATGAAAAATTTGTCTTATTAGATAAAATAATTAATTAAAAGTAAAAATATATTAAATTTTGTAAGTGTTAGCTCATTTTGATTTTATTAAATATATTTAAATTATAAATATTAATTAATTACTTTTGAAAAATAAAAATATTTTATAATAATATCTGGTAAATTTTACTCCAGTAGTTTGAAAAATAGGGAGACAACAAAATCTTACATTTAATGCAGCTAAAGACAAAAGTCTAATAGAAAACAGCAACCGGATACGATAACTTTTCAGCGTCAGTTAAGGAATCAACTTTAATTGACTCCACGCCTCCGCCTTTACACCATGCTTGTTGCTCGTTATTTTCACATTGGAAGCAAAAAATAAAACCTATGAAACACCAAATTTGGGCAAATTTTGGACAGATTCACAACATCAAAAGCCGATTGGACTTGGAATCAGTAATTTACTAAATTAAACCTGTGACTTTAGTGAATAATTTATTATAAATATACACTTTACAAACTATTGCGCATTTTTTTAAATTTTTTCTAATGGTATTGTAGAATGAAAGAGTAAAAAATGACAACAATAATACTTAATATAAATTCTACTGAGACGTGAAGTTTGAGAATTTTCTATAATATGCAATCTTATTTTTAACTAGTGTTAGTTTATGTCTTACAGTCAATCGCTTTGGCTGTAGTTTAAAGACAATTATTTAAATGCATTCTTGTATCTATGTATATGATCAAGTCTGTGAGAAAATTATACATTGTAAATAAAATTATTCTAAGATAATAATTATGAGATTCATATTGCATTTATGTATTATCCCTAAATTGTTCCTAGTTATTGTTCTATTAAGATTGGACATTAATAGAACGTAAAAGGACTAACACACATTATATTTTTCCTTATAAAAGAAGTAGTCGACTTTATAAGCTAAAGTATAGAGATTTAAAAAAACATGTGGGTGCTTGTTAGAGAACAAGTTCACTAAACAAATCCAACATAATAAATCCATTTAAAACATTACTTGTATGTCTATGAAATTCTCATTGTGATGATTATATAAGTGATTCTTTAACTTGAGGTCACTAAAGTTATCTTGTACGGGAATTGTTATGTTTTGATACTATTTATAACTTATTTAATCATGGGTTGGTCAATTGATAGTATAACATGAACTATATAGAGATAGCTATGTGATCAAGATATGATTCATCACTTCAAAGTAATTAGGGAAAATATTTTGTTGTTTTATATTAGTATTGATGTGAGAAATCATTGACCAAGGTAGAATGACACTTTATAAATAGTTTATAAATGTCATTAATTGAATCAATAGCTAATGGTAGGAAATTAATATGATTGGACTCAAAATAGAGTAGACATTAATTTCATGCTTCATGTCTAAATAGAGTAGACATTAATCATATGCTCTATGTCTAATCGGAACATTGCATGACGAAATGATTGAATTATACGGAAAAATCATGCAAGAAAAAGTTAGTCAAAATACTTTGATATTACTAAATATTTGGATGATCATGACAGGTTGCCATATACCAATCTTGATCTATAATTATAATGTCTAATTGGAGAATTAAAGATAAATTAATAGGAGTTTTAATTTATCCAATTCTAGTTATGAATTATAATTATAATTTATAATCATTGCGAGCATATTTAGAAACTTAAAGAGTCTCACATATAGAATAAGATGGAGGAAGCAAAGTTAATTTAATCAAGTTATACTTGATTGTAAGTTTGAGAAACTCTATGATTAAATATGAGATATTTAATCAACAATTATCAATATGAGATATTGAATTTAATTTGGGCATAATTGATATTTAATTAAAATTATTTGCAATTATAATTAAAGGTTATTTGAAATTATAATTAAATTATAATTAAATTATTAAAGTGCCCAAAACCTGTTATAAGCTCTAACAGAGCTAGCACTTCTTTCTTAACTCTCTTTATAAGAGTTATAGAGTTATGTCAACACATTACGTAGATATCGTTGGAGGTTGGATATTTATGGGACTACAGTATTTGAGACAGATCAGTTTCAAAAATAGTTCAAGGGATGCGACAAGATTATGATCAAAGTTCGGAATAAGATACTAATTTAGATTAACACTTTATTATGATTATGTGTTAATTATTTTATAGAATTAAAGAGATTTTAATTTTCGAAAAACTAATTTACGAAAAAGTTTCATAACTATTTTACTACGGTCGGGATTAGATTCTAGCCCAATTTTTCACCAACTAATAGAGAGGTTATTTCTGACCCACATGTATGAATGAAAGATATAAATAATAAAAAGAATAAAGAATAAAAAATAAAAAATAAATAAACAACCATAAAATTAGGAAAGAATGTAGAATAAGAGAGTGTTCTATGTAACTAAATATACTCAACCACTTTGGTGAATGTTAAAACAAAATTCAACCTTAAAAGCAAAAAATTAAGGTAACCATGTCGATATAATTCAATTTATGTAAACCAAGTTCGAAGACGACAACAATAATATCATTTAGTATAAATCTTGCTGCTCCGCAAAATTCTGGAAAGATTTAATAGTGCGCAATCTTACTCTTAACTAGTAGAAAGAAGCTACTTGAAAACAAGTTTTCCTCTAATTATTGCTCAACTTTATAAATTTTAGGTATGAGCAAATGTTTGTGAATGAGTTACAATCAATCTTTGATATTGGAATGACAAGTATTGTTATTAATTAATATAAAACACCAATTTTCATAAATTTTCAAAATTATAAATAATCCCTTCATTGTGTATAATTAGAAATAAAAAATAATGTTGATTTAAAAAAAAAGATGAAAGCATTCAATGAATATAAAAACTAATTGTAATCATGTAAAATTTAATTCCTTATCAAAATTTACTTCCATATTAAGGACAGCTTCCTTATATCTAGTCGGGAGGGTCCAAGAGACAAAAGCTAACCTCCGCTTCGTAAGTCAATCTTAAAGTTAATGATCGATCATGTTAGAACTTGCAAGTGATACTTTAATCCATTTCCTTGTTTGAATCAATCATTGACTCGCCTGAAGAATAACAACAATTGATTTCACCAATATACGAAAAAGAAAAAGTTGGATCTACAACGTTATTGATTCTTAATATGAACAAGAAGCATATAGAGTGTCAACCTGAAACTGATAGCAGAGCCTTTTGGCAGATGTAGATGAGCACAGAAGAAAAAGCACTAGATGATAAAACAGTATTATTATGCACAAGACTACCAAAGTTCTTCAAGCAAACAGCAAGCCATAACCCTAATTGCCAAAGTAATTACAAGCAGCAAAGATTTTGGGAATAGATTATACTACACATCAATGCCGACAAAAACAAAGCATGGAAAGCAGCATATAACGTTAAAGTAATTACAAGAAGCAAAGATTTTGGGAATAGAGTATACTAAACATCAATGCCGACGAAAACAAAGCAAAGCGTAGAAAGCATATACAGCAGCATATAACAATGTTAGTTTCTCTCATCATCGACGACGTGCCCATCGATGAGGCATCCGAACCTTAATAAGTCGCCTGCTTTTCTCTATTGAAACAATGCGTGCCAATCTAAGTCCGATAGGAATACCTGGGAAAGACCAAACTCCCGGATCTTTGCCCCCAATGGGACTGAAAGTATCACAAGTCACAGAGAACAATCCAAAATCAGTCTTAACAATATCTGGCACTCCCAAGAACCTCGAACTGAATACAGCTCTCTTTTTCTCCTCTTCATCTGCAACAGACAATGCATCTGAGAGCTGAGTCAAGTTAAAGGGGGAACTGCTTTGACTCTGCTTGAGGATGGAGTTGGCATTATCTACAATTGCTTCAACTGGCTTGTTATCTACAAGATCAAGGGCATGAGAGAGCTTCGTCAAATCGAAGGATGACGATGAAACTTTCTCTTTCGGTTTCAAATGGACGCGGAGGGATGAATCGGTATTTCCCCCATTCTTCTTTGAGTCGGGCTTCATGTCACAGGAACCTGAATATCAATTACAGTGATGGAATTACAATTCACAATATCAGATGTGAATTTATCGCCAAAGGGCTTCATAAATCATAACAAATAATTGCTAAGTCAGAGTATGCCTAAATTACACTGAAATCACACCGGAAACCTACACCAACTTCTTTTATAACAGCACAAAACTGGAAGCCATGAAATTTTTTGATCCAAAATCATAACAATCGCAAGTAAACCCCAGACCCTAATATCGACAACAATCCCAATTGAAACCCAAACCCTAAACCGAAATCTTTGAACAAGCCTGCAAAAATTCACCAACAATACCAATAAACAAAAAGTACAAACATAAAGATTCTTTACACAATCAAGAACCCTAAACTTCTTTACCCATTTATTGGTGACTCTTCTTTACTTCATCGACCATAAAACGAAGACCACAAAAGCTAAAAAGGGATTTTACCTGATTATGGATCGAAATCGCTACGAAACTTTAATGTTCAGTAAATGCAAACCATAAAGACAACAAAACACCTCACAGAGTCACACTCTCACCTCTTTCGTTCCAAATTTACAACACTCATGATAAGGCATCACCGATTGTTTCCTATAAGAGGTTCCTATAAGATGCTCTTTTCGATTTGATACTACGACCCTTTGGGCCAAATTTCCCGAAGCAAACACTTTGAGATTTGGTTTTTCGCGAATCCAAGGTTTAGTCTGGCCTACACTTATGCCTTAAGCCAATGGCCCGAGCAAAACAGCAAAGAGAAAATTTTAAAAATTAAGGTTTTTAATTAAGGCTTAAAATATCATATTTAATTGTAAACAATGTGATCGTAATTACGAACAATACAATTAAATTTTAAACAATATTATCATTTTATTTAATATTAAAAAATTAGTTGAATGACATTAAATCTTCGGAATTTGATTGATTCTTATTCAAATGATACATTCTTTAGCTTCAACTTTGTTTGGTTTATTTCATAGATCTTTTTTTCGAAGAACCTCTTTAATAAATCAGTTGAGTATTTGATTGTCATTAAAAAATAGCCTTTTTGAAGAAGTTTTATAAAGTAGACTGTTTGACAACAAAAAAATGAAAAGTATATTTAATTTTAACTATATTTTATTTTGTTATAAAAATTATTTATGGATATAAATATTATTTAAAGCCAAAAACTTGTTTGGTTGAGATTCCTAATAAAAACTGAAAACAAAAACTTGTTTGTTTTTATTATCATGCTTCTATT
>JANSVB020000070.1:212048-224428 GCA_025504935.2 Erythroxylum haughtii
CATTCCCGACCAGAAAGTTATTATCCTCAAACCAGACCGACCCACGAACCAAACCTTAATCGACTCATCTTCAAACGTTGTTCAGCAGTCGTCCCAGCAGACACCGGACGAGAAGAATAAAGAAGAAACCCAATTCAGGCCTGTAAATGCCCAGTTGTCCCACACCTTGATTTCTTCGATTTTCGCTACGGTTTCTTCGTTTGAAGCTTCATACTTGCAGCTGCAAACCGCTCACGTTCCTTTCAACGAGGAAGGAATAAATTCTGCTGACGAGGCTTTGGTTTCGCACCTTCAGAAATTGTCGGACTTCAAGGGGTTTTACAAAGATTTGCGTCGGAGTTCTGATTTTTCGACGGATTTGCCTATTGGGTCTTGCTTGGAAGCTCGGGTGCAAGAGAATCAAAGCAAGTTGAGAGTTTTGGGGACTGTTTCGGATCGATTGCAAGCAGAGATAGATCAAAAGGATAACGAAGTTTTGAATTTGAGGAAAAAATTAGGCGATGTGCAGAAATTCAATTCGAAGCTTTCGAGAAGGTTAACTCATAATCTGAAGCTCAACTCGCGTTCAGAGGTTTCGCTTTCTGTCAAAGTTTTTGAGTCTATATTAAATGATGCTTGTAGAACAACGCATAAATTCACTAAGGTTTTGATTCATTTGATGAGAAAAGTTGGGTGGGATTTGGATTTGGCGGCCAATTCAGTTCATTCTAACATTGAATATGTCAACAAAAGGCATAATCAGTACGCGTTTTTGTCTTATGTTTGTTTGGTCATATTCAGAGGTTTTGATTTGAAAGGTTTTGGGTTGGATGAGAACGAGACTGAAACTCAATGTAATGGGCACTTGGATAATCCAGTGAAGATCAATGACTCGATGAAGCAACTGTTTGAGCATGTATCCAGCACCCCTCTCGAGTTACTAAGTAGAAACCCCGGATGTGAATTTTCAAGATTCTGTGAACAGAAGTGTCAAGAGCTTGTACATCCATCAATGGAGTCCTCCATTTTCTGCAATCTGGACACGAATGAAGTTGTGTTGAGTTCGTGGAGGTCACTGAGCGTCTTCTACGAGTCATTTGTTAACATGGCTAGTTCTGTATGGACCCTTCACAAGCTGGCATTTTCCTTTGATCCTGTTGTTGAGATTTTTCAAGTAGAAAGAGGGGTTGATTTCTCTATGGTTTATATGCAAGACGTTACGAGAAAATGCACCTCGTCAGCTAAAACAAAGTTAAAGGTAGGCTTCACAGTAATTCCTGGGTTCAAAATCGGGAGGACGGTGATTCAATCTCAGGTTTACTTGAGTGGCTTGAAATGTACAGAGCAAGAGAAAACATCATGACTTATGGCTTTAGTTGGAGCTGCAGCGTTCATTAAGATTTGAAGTATTTAGATTTGGTTACTTATTGACATATAAGTTACCTATGTTCTTGAGCTGTTTCGAGATTTAAGGTTGCTGATAAGCTTGCAGTATCTGCTATTGCACAGGACAGTGGGAGTGACCCTCATATGAATCTACTGGTAATCTTTTTAAGTTTGTTCATAGAAATACTCTCTTCTGAGTTGTGACTTTACACCTACACTTTCTTTTCAACTTCCCTCCTCAGCCTAGTTTTGTTAAAAGTTTGCATTTTCCTTTATTCTTTGATCACCTGACCTGTGTATCAACTGTAACAATTATGAGTTGAACGGATAGTTTCACTATAATCGTTCATTTTATCTGAATTTGCGGTGAAGTGCTAGCAATTTTGTTGCAGCACTATAATGATAGGTAGAGTCATAACACTTTGTTCTAGGAATCCTTCTATCTAAAAGAACCATTTGTAGCAGCGGTAGTTGATGGTGAGGTTTGTTGCATTTTAGATTTCAGGAATCCTCAATGTATCCAGTTCTGTGGTTGAGAACCACAGTTACAACACTTATGCCCTTCCAAGAATGTTCAAAGGATGTCCCGAAATGTTCTGAAACAACCCAAAAATGCATTAGGAGAACTATGCATCGAGCTACCGTGATAATGTCATGAACAAACCAGAGAGCAGCTGGTCCAACCTTGCAGAAGAACATTAACCTGGGGAGGATTGTAAAAGGATCTTTCCTCAAAGCTATACTACAAGCTGAATAGCCGTCTATAATAATTGTTAACAACTTGTTAGAACACAAACAGAGACACCAAACTGTGTTTTTCTCTCTTAATGGAGGGTAGAAATCCTCTAAAGCTGGTATTTATAGCTCTGTTGCTTCTTTTGGCACCAGAAGATCTGATAAGTATTGATATTGTACAATTTGACTAAATCACTGAAGCAAAGTAATTTTCTCGGGTCATGGCACTAAACCTTTGTTTGTGCATATATGCCTACCTTTAGCTTAGAGACATACTGTATGACATATGAAAGCAAGTCCTTTTTCTTGTTTGTTTATGTGTAGAACTAATCACTCTTGCAGATTCCCCAATAAAGGTACTTTCAGGTCTCCTTTTGTTTTCTATCCTCAACTTTACATCGTAAACGGTAAACCCCATGTCAGTTTATGTCCGTTTTTCTATTTTCCTCTTTGCCTGGAACAAGTTACCAAGCTTCTGCAAAGTCTTCATGGTGATTAACAATCCAGGCTCCATAATTATTGACCTTTTGTTTGAGAAGAAACAGCCTTAAAGAAGAAGCATAACTCAGCGTAAACCTAGGCACTCAAACCGGGGCAAAAGCTACTACCGTTGATGTACTGATACCTAACAAGGCACTACAATTCTGAGTTACGGGTTCGAGAAAATGACAAGATATACGAACTTTCTTTCTTCGAAGACGGTGATAAGAACTCTTAGGAAAGTATTCCACATAGCAAACCAATAGAAAACAAAGTGAAGTATCTTTTGCTTAATGGAAGCAATTAGCTCTCCAGTACATAGAATCCAACCTAACAAAGTACAAAATTACTTTTGAAAAGAGCCAGCATATATTTCAGTGACAGTAAATAACATGTCATTTGGAGAGCCAATAGATAATAAGGAACAACGTACAAGCTGCAATAACAGCAGACAGTATAAGGGTGTCTCTTGATTTGCGTCTCCTTATAGAACCTTAAAATGTGGGGAAAAAAAAGCACAAAATTAGTACTGAGTAATGGGTATAGCAAGGAAGTGAAGCTAAAAATACAAAATGCTTCATGAAGTACTACCAAGTACGCCTCGTATATTTGAAAATTTGTTACTTAGTCCTTTCACTTTCCCTTGAACATCTCCAAACAGAGTCCTTTGTGAACCTAATACGGCCCTTGTGGTTTGAGCTTGATTGATAACATCATCAATCTGCACAAAGTTGAATGAATTTTACTCTAATACGAGTAGCAATATGAAACATTTATACAACAAACATTAACGAAAATGCAATCAGTATATTGATCGAATAGCTCTCTCATCAATCAAACATACATAATCATTCAAAAACAAGAAGCACGTTTAAAGGGAGTAATTATAGGTCTGACAATATACTAGTGCTTCCTCTTCTTCTCACAGAACCATAAACACAATCTATATGTACATTTATGAACATATCCATTTCAAGAACATAGAAAGGATGAGAACCAACTATGTAGCATCTACATCATGAATTTAAGTATTTTATACATCATTAGCCCAATCTTTCGTCAGAGCTATCTATAACAACGGACTTTCAGAATGTTCCTATCCATTGATGTAAATACACATAAGCATCTACATGGAAGAAACCAGTAAGATCTTACATGAGAAATGCTTCCATGGATGGCAGCTCTTTCCCGCAGTATCTGCACTCTTGGAGACATACTGCCAGATGCCTGCATGAAGGCACATATTGAAACTCAACCTCAAAAAAATGAAAAAGTGGAATACCGGTTAAAGGTTTGGAGATTGCACACAACACTCACCTTGTACTCTGTTATATCATCTCTGACAGAACTTAGCAGCTCGGCGTGCTCTCTCATTGAGTTTATATTTCCCTTGATTCGTCTAAATTCCTAAAGCAACAAATTCTAATTGTTCAATAAAGATGAATGCCGTAAAACTTCTTAATGAAACAATTCAATTTCATAACTACAGAACTTCAAGTCACCTTACATACAGCTTAGATTCCTGCATGTATTAGCATATATGCATCACCTCAATCATTAAGATAAGTGTAATATTGCCAAAAATTGGGATAATAATTAGAGTTTGCTAATTAGCAATTGCAAGTACATCAGTATGCAGATGTCTCAGCATGAATCTGTAGAGTATGCACTTACTGGCACTTACAAGGCAGCAACACAACATATTTCTGCTGAGATGAAGGGAACTAGAAGCAGAAAAAGGATGAAACGAAAGCAGGAAAGAACATACTAAACCTGAGTAAACTCGTGAAGTATGTCTCTGTGCCTTGCCAGCTTTTGAGTAACTGAAGTAGTTGGAGCTGCAGACGCAGCACATCTACTCATTGAATCATTTATGTCTAGTAGCTTCTCGAGCAGCGATTGAATTTCCATTTCCATGGACTTCCACGACCTGCTGGACCCAAGAGTTGGTGAACCAGATTCCACATAACCTGAATCCAGGGCATGTTTTATCACAGAGGACTACAGTTTCATACAACTATGGAAATTCTGACGGATCAAAGCTTCAGACAAGATGGTACATTTCAGAATAACACATCAAAGACAACATAAGTTGCTAATGTTGTTAGTTCTTAGGACAACTAAAAGGTGCAAACTACAGATTCAAGTAGAATCTCTGAATTGTGATATCCCTATCAAAACAATCTAAAACTAACAAATCTCTGGCAGAGAGGAGTTTATCCTTTTTCTTTATAAATTCTGGTTTACTTGTACACAAGAAAACATACACTGAAAAGCAAAATCTCCCTTCTTAGTTTTCTGCAAAAATGCTTGCGATCAGTCACTTGTCAATCTGGAACTAAAAAGCTATTCTCAAGATGGGAAATTCTAACTGTTAAAAACAATTCATAATAACCCCCAAAAATCAACAGTTCTCGATACCAAATCAAACACCTAAATGAAAAGGCCAAATAATTGGGGTAAGGAAAAGCAACGAAAAATTTTACCTCCTTGAGTGAAGCGAGCACCAAGCTTAGCGTAAGAAGAGAGCTTGACGTCGAGATCTCCCTCAATCTTCCGAGCCTCTTTCCTCAATTCCTCCCAACCCGATTCCTGCAACTCTAGATTCGGATCCGTCATTTCGGATCTTCCACGAATCCTCCACTACACACTTCTCTCTGCGTAATTTGGTGGTCGTTCACTCCGTGTGCGCCAGTTCATAGATTGATCGGAGAAGATAGGTAATCAATGGGCCCAGAGAATGGGCCGAATCGAATGGCCCAATTCATCATTAAATTGATCAAATCAATATGATATTAAGACATTAAAAATATCGTTGTGAGATTCATCACAACTGATCGTAGCCTTTCAGATATTTATTGAAATAATATAATAAATAAAAAAATATAGCTACAACTACTAAATAAAAATTTATTTTATAAGAATAACATAGTTTATATATTGTAAAAAATATATTTAGATGCATATTGTAAGTTCATATTAACGACATTTATGAAATTTAAGTATATCAATTTCGAATTCCTTTAATTTATATTTTTGATCAATTACTTGAACGAAATATTTTCGCTATTCTAAATTATTAATAATTTATTCAAAATATATAATTTATAAATTATAAAAAATTTAGGTAACTCTAGGATGAGATTGATTCATACCTTAAGCTCAAACGCTTAATTTTGCTCATGATATTACTTCAATATTACTAATTAAAATAATATAATTTTATAAAAAATATTAAATCTACATTCAATAAAAAATTTGATCAATTTAAATATAATCCTTTAATTTCAAATTGGATTAGTCCAAATCAAAATTGTTATTCCAAATGGGCACTAACAATAAATTTCTATTTATTTACTACTTTTATTTTTTTTATCAAGCCTTAGTGAGGTTTATACAAGAATTTATCTATCACCTTTTTAAGTATTAATTCAATTAAGCTCGAAGCTTAAAAGGTAAATGTCAATTAGTAGGATTGGCAGGATCATTGATTGAGTGGCGAGGAACAAATTATCTGTTCCTATCCTATCGCTTGAGCATCTATCTATTCAATAAGTAAAACTTGCAAAAAATAAATATATAGATGCTCATGAAACAAAATAAAAATAGATGATGTGAATCCCCAAGTGAGAGGTTTAGAAGGTAATCAATCCAGCCTTAAAAAAGCCATCAGGACTATCTAGTGACTGGGATTTCAATTTCAGATAATAAGCCTCCCACCTTCAATTCTACCTTTCAACTTTTTTAATTTATAATTGTGATCCATGTATTTTCAAGTATTTCGACTTCCATAGTTCTGATCCGATATTTTATAATTTAACCCTCAACTTTTCTAATTTATTAGGCATGAAACTCCAAAAAAATAAAAAATTTCTGTTAAATTGATCCAAATCAACCTACATTCTTTTATCCCACAACAAAAAAATTGTTCATGAGCCACTTTAGGTATGTCAAGAAGTACAGAACCAACCAGGAAAAGAATTGCTCTTTTGCTGCTTCTTGAGCAATCAAATACTCAAATTACAACTCATCTTTGGTAGATTGCGTGTCACCGGCACTGACCGGAAAAAGCCAACGGAAGGGCAGTAATAACTTACTGGTTATAGATTTCTTTTCTATTCGCTCCAGTTTCATGGTGCACACTGCATTGTAGCTGTGCTTTAGGTGAGGAGCAACAATTCCTTCCTAAGCAAAGGAAAATAGTGCATAATGAGGAGGAGGACAGGTAATTATCTAAATAAACACCAAAAATGAATGTCACATAAGTTATTGCAAAGTACCTTAAAGACTTCAAATGGACATAAGTCAGAATAATTACATCCCTGTACATAGAAACACGAAAGTAAATTCAGAATCCAAGATTGAAGATAAGAAAGGAGAAAAAATCGTGTCCATATATATGTATATATATATACCGGCACAGGTATGGGTTTCTCATTGTGAAGCACTTGCACTAAGTACTTGCTTGAAGTTGAAGAGCTTGCCGGACAAGTATAAAGGACAAGTATGTTGTTCCCAGCAAAAGGTGCGACGAAACTACCCCACCAATTTCTACTCCGTGGAGGTTTTGGAGGAATTTCCAAGGGTTGTTCTCTTTGTATTTTCTGGAATTCTTGAAGATTTCAAACATTTTGTGTGTTCAGAATATGGTAAAAACAATGAAATCATACTTGTTCCAGATGTTGCTTATAAATGAAGATTAAGTCAACATTAGAGAATGGAAAGAATGACTAACCAGATCCTTCAAGGAAAAGCCCAAGTAGACATGTAAACGGAACCACAGTTTCCGCATGTGCAAATCGCAATCTGGCCTTTTCGTAACTTCCAGGAGGATGCTTCTCTACAAAAGCAAAAGGCATTAAGCTCAAGATATTCACAACTAAGGCCAAATTTTCTTTGAAAGACAAACCAACCAGGAAGGAAGAAATAGTGATAATCAATCTGGTTAAAGGAAAAACATAAAAGGGAAAAAGAATTCATTCCAGGAGGTTCCTTGTTTACTAGAGTATTACAAGTATTATCCCACATGAAAGTTTGAAGAAGATCAGCAAAAACAGCCAAACTTATAGAGAACAACTGGCAATGGAATATGGAAAAAAAAACTTAAATTGAAGCATTTGAATGCATTGACCTTCTTGAGCCTTGATTGCTTGTTCCATTGATTGAAGAACATCTTCAAGCAATGGAACTCCCATGCGATAGTTTAAGGATTGGCCATAACCTTTCAATATAAACACCTCCAAATCATCTGTCCATTCCAACAAAGCAACCTATGTCCAATTTTAAAATTTTAATATGATGAAGCGAAAACAGAAAATTTACTAAGCTCTACTTCTGAAACAGAATGGAACATTCCATCTACCTCAGACGGAGTGAAAAGACCACAAGCCTGATCAACTATATCTAACAAGGATGCTTCCTGCCAAACCAAATAGAGACAATTGGACAATGCCACAGAATTAAAATTAGCTAAATAAGGGATCATTTATTACAATTCGGAATGATCTGAGACTTCATTAAGCCACAGAGATTTGACCATCACAAAGATGTGCCAGTCAGATAAAGTGAAATACCTGTTTACAAAGAAACCATAGGGAAGCAGTATCCTGTCTTGTGAAGTTTAACCCATAACGGTGAATTAATGCAGAGCTAATTTCATCCAATACAGGTTCCTTAAGTTTATTCACAGCAGGCTCTTCTTTTTCTCTATAAGCCTGCCAGCAGGCACCAAAGCTTTAGATGGATGATTAACATCATCCAAATGGGACATGCAACTTATGGAAACAGAATGAAGTACCTTTTGCTGACTTAAAGCACAGTCAACAAGAAAATCAACCAAAAAAGGCAAACATGCAAAAATACCTTGTAGCTTTCACAAGTATCATAAAATCTAAGCAATATGTCGCTTGCACGACTTTCACTGGTGACAGCAAAAGCTCGATGACGTCCGTGTCCAAGAGTTCCCTTCCCACTTAGCAGCCCCATGCCAAATGCCACAGCACTAGCTGATGCCCGATGAACCTGTGACATTAAGAACATGAGACATTAATTGATTCTAGAGAAGGAAACAAGGAGAATAAGAAATGCCTCGAAGTAACAAGAATGGAAATAAAGCATCAAATTGACAATTTGATTATAAAAATTTTACTCATCTAGAACAAGACACCAATCTCACCTGTGTGGCCTTGATTGTGTGCACATCTGGGTGATAATCCCCCTCAAACAAGCTGGGAAACATTTCCTTAATCCGAATTCCAAGATGATACAGTTCACCTTCTCCCTTTTCAATCAATTCTCCACCCTTTGACTTCCCTCTCCAAGGAGATTTCCAGCCCCGCATCCAAGCAGGAACATTATGCAAAGTGGCGTCTCTCATAAGTTCCTCCAAATGAGAAGCCAGTTTTTCCAACTCTTTCATACGCTTTTTGGTGGGAGAACGAGTCCCATGTCTAGCCTAAAAATCTAACCTCACATCAATTCATTTCCAATTTAAACTTTCAATCCATAACATTTAACAACTATATCACACCAACTTAAGCCCTGAGAAATCCAAAAGCGAAACCACATACCAGACAAGCAAAGCATATACTTGAACGTTGAAACTCGAAAAGACTAACGAATTCAATTGAATTTTGAAAGAGGGAATTTACCACGAGGTTTAAGTGGATAGGAGTGCAACCATCAGGAATATGGGAAGGAACAAAAGAGGTATTGATTACATCTTTAACAACACCGTATCTGTGAAAATTCAAAACAGCAAACAGTTAGCAAAAATCATTGAAAAGAGGTAAGGGGAACGAGATTATAGACAGAACGAGACCCTGTGACCGTAGACAGGTGTTGACGGACGTCGAATTCTTGATTGGAATTTGAATGCTTTACTATTGTCCAAAAGAGAAGGCACGATAAGGCAATGGCCATCTTCCTCATTGTTTCTTTCTTTTCTATTTACGCTTCTTAACTTGTTAAAAGATGTAAACCCAAACAACTCAGAACTTCAAAACCGAATTTGCTCATGCCCGTCCCAATGCTCTCCTGAAAACAAACTGAAACTTCAGGTAAAGGAAAACGGAACTATGAATCAACCCAAGAAAAAAACGAGGGATGATCTATTAAGGTTCAAAACCAGAAAAAAAATGTCAAAATCTGAACAAGAACAAACGCAAGACCCTGAAAGAGAAATGCCAGAAAGCAAGATGTTCTTTTAGATATTCAAATCTTGTTTTTAGATTAACAGTTTCATCATCAAGCAATACAAGCATCAAACACACGTAAGGGTCGCAACAACTAAGATGCCGAGACATATAATACAGGAATGTCCCAAGTCACAAACCTAATTAACACAGAAAAAAATGACACCCTAACATCCATAGACCATAAAATCAAATTCAACAATCAAGATACGTAATGTATATGAAGAAAGCTTGTAGAATGAAACCATAAAAGAGTAAAAATAGAACAGAAACAGAAGCTAAAAACAAGTTACATGGCAAGAAACGCAGAACAAAAGCACGAAACACGGCTGGGTATGAAGATGAGCCAAACAAACCAAACATCGGTTTGAAGCAGCCAAAGCCAAAAGAATAAAGAAATGAATAGAGGGTAAGAAATCAATTCGAGTTTTACCCTTTTACAAAGAGCGTGCGTGCAAGATACTGACACCGTGACCAGTCCTGCGTGTTCCCTTTCTTGTGTTCTTCACTGTTTCTTTCGGAGATGAGAGTGTGTATATAAATCTGCTGATTATGCGCATCCAGAGGGAAAAGAATGGGAAACAAACGAGAGATCAGCGAGAGCTGGCTATGGGGGAAGATGCACAATGAGACTAGTTTAAAAGGAAATTAACAAATTTAACATGATAAAAAGCAATTTCAATTGATTATGATAAAAAAATATTTAAATTTATATAATTAAAATAAATTATATAAGCATTTTTATTTAAAATTAATAAAATATTATTAAAAATCAAAAGTAACTTCAAAAAGTTAAAAGATAAGCTTAAATTAAGGTTGATAAGATTTTCTTATTCAATTTGGTCAAATATTAAGCTTAAAAAATTCAACCGAACTTAGAGAATTAGCTATAGGCTCAATCAAACCAAACTTACAATGATTGGATTGAGGAGTTCAGCATTTTTATCTCTTAATTAGAGGTCTCAAGTTCAAGCTTTAAAAATAAATAAATCTATTTAATCAGCACTTTTTTTATTACAGACTGACCCAATATAAACAAAGATTAATTTAAATATGAATAATTTAAAGGTACCTTTTTAAAATTAAAATCTTTTTAAAACACGTTGTGGTTAAAAAAAAACTTAAAATTATTTAGATCAGACGTGGACTGTATGCCATTGGGTCGACCCAAAGCTTTACCAAATTTATTCACTGTTGATCCACTTTATCTGATCTCTCCGTATTTCTGGAATTCTCTTTCTTCTCTGTCTCACCATTTACATCAATTGTCTTGTGTCTTCCCAAGAATCCAAAGCCTGGACCCAGAAAAAGCCACCAGGGTCAGAGCCCTTGTTCACTGGGTCATTCCAAACTTATCTTCATCCGCGTTAGTAGCGTGTGTAATTAAAACAAGAAAATAATTAAAATAACATTTTTTAATTTAATACTAGTTTTTAATTTAATAATTCATCATAGAATTCATTATCCTTATAAATTATTAGATGAATACTTTAACCATTTACCCGTAAATACTTATGGCCTCTTTGGTTAGATATTAATTAATGAAATGGAATGGAACATAACATAAAGATTTATAATAAAATAGAATGTAATATAGTGAAATATTTTTTGAAATATTAATAGAATGGAATGAAATGTATAATAAATGACTATTATACTCCTGATATTAAAATGGTTATTATAAGAAGTTCGACGCTTCGTCAAAAAAAAAAAGTTCGACGTTATGATTTTAAAACAAAAATCATGTCAAATGAAAAAGTCACTATTCCAGTCGTAACGGTGACAAATAATTTTTTTTTTGTCTATTTTAAAATAATAAAAATTTTAATAAAAGTTTTATTATTTTTATTATTAATTATATAAAATTTGTTATTAATTATATAAAATTATTATTATTAATTATTTAATAATTTTTATTTTATTCTATTATATGTGATTTATATTTTAAAATAATTTATTTATATTTATTTATATAGAAATATACACAAACAATTCAATAATAATTTTTTATATATTTTCTATTTTTTATTAATAAAAATTTTATTTTATTATTAATTATAAACAATTTATTATCAATAATATAAAAATATTATTATTAGGGTAAGGAGAAATAATATAAAATATTATTAATTTTCTACAATTTTTGTGGATCGTAATAAATGAGTCTAGAAAAGAGGGTTAAGATTAGAAGAAATAATTGGTATTAAGGAAAATTATTGAGAGTATATTAAGTAGTATGTATTTATTAATTTATGTTCTATCGTAAACTTTCGAATCAAAGGTCTCTTTTTTTTTATTAAAAGGAAAGAATGCTACAAATTACATGATTGATCGCGGGAGGCTAATCCCGATGATATCCTCTAGAAGGATAGAGGCGCACTTGAGGGTGCATGTACAAAAGTGGTGACTCATAATTCAAAATGTATAGCAAAGTTGGCAAGCCAGTTGGCACATCAATTTCTTTCGCGGTAGATATGACGGGGGACCTGTAGGAAAATCCCGGTCCAAGTATCATATACTCGGGGTGCGAAAAACAAAAATTTTTGTTCCGGGACCTTCCCGAAAGCCAGGATCCAAGTGTCTGTATGAAGACTCAAACCTGAATAG
>JANSVB020000070.1:410819-420983 GCA_025504935.2 Erythroxylum haughtii
TCAACACAATTAATGTAGCAAACATATAACAATTTCACAATTCATTCAAGAAGCAATAAATGCAACACTTATGATGCTGAAATCATTCAACTTTCTTGATTCAAAGAAAAACATTTAGTGGCTCATTTACTCTATTATAAACATGTACCCACCTTGATTTCCTTGCTTATAGACTTACCCAAAATGTGCCTCTCCTCTTGTTCCTCTTGCCTCTATTGATCCCTTTATAAAAAAAATCCCACTCAATAGGGTTTTCAATTGAAAATCCCTCAAAGCACAATCACTAAAATTGGTTCTTGAATACTCAATCTAAGCATTTTCTAAACTCCATGAACCAAAATACTTCCAAAGTCTAAAAGTTTTAAAATGATCTTACCTTCATTCTTCACTTAATGAAGGGATCTTTAGCTAAAAAATGAAGCTCTTCTCTTCCTCTATTTGTTTCCCTTCTTGAACAACCTCAAAATTTCTCTTGAAGGCTGATACAATTGAAACCCTAGCTTGTTTTCTCTTCCTTCTCTCCTTCTCTTCTTCTCTTCGTATTTCTCTCTCTTCTTCATGACACTCTCTCTTTTTTTTCAATTTTTTTTCTTTTCTCCTCTTAAAATGCAAGACAACACTTCTTCTTCCCATTATGTCCCCTAATGATTGAGAAATGTCCCATTTGCCCTTCCATTTATGCCTTATGTCTTTTATGCTTAAGTGTCTTGCCAAAAGTATCCTTGAACATTCTGATATAACATTTTCTTATAGAAAATGTTCCCCATTGTCTTAAGTTTCTAATGACACCAAAATCAATCCATTTGGTTTAGAACTCTGAAAGTATTGCCCCAAACATTTTCGGACTGTTCTTATATTGAAACAATACACTATACTTAATTTCCTCCAATAAATTGAAAGTCTTAAATACTGAATTAGATTTTGATTTCTTCATATAATTTGTATCTCCATGTCTCTAGTTTATCTTGAAATAAGAATCATCTCATTTGGAATCCTATAGATCCAGATATATTCAAAATACCGAAGTATGTGCAGTAAACATCCAATTCATAATTTTTCAACCAATACCCTTATTTTGATTTAATCCATGTTTTTCTAATTCCCACCAAATGCTATAAAATTCTATGTAGGGATAGAAAAATGTGTTAAAAAACTATTGGATAAAGAATCACTTCATTTTGAGGTTGGATAACCAAGTTATGGCCAAAAGAATCAAACAAAGTTTTGTCCTCCATCACATTGAACCTATCTCAGGACAATTTGCATAACTTTCAGTAGAGATGTCGGATTAAGATCTTCTTAAGACTGTTTTAAATAGTACTCTGAGATATACAACTTTTATGAAGGACTTGAAAACAAATTATAACATCTAAAGGGTCAAAAATGGACCAGACGATAGGATCAGATGAAACCAAACGAAAAAGCAGGCGAATTAAAAAAACAGACGAATTGGGAAAATTGTTATAACTTTCCCTAAAGATATCAGATTAGGGTTTTATTTAAATAGGTTGAAAGAGTACTTCAAGATCTATAACTTTTATAAAGACCTTTAAGGCAGATTCTATCTTTTGAAGGGTCAAAAATGGAGTAGACGATAGGAGCAGACGAAACCAAACGAAAAAGCAAACGAATTGAAAAAGCAAATAAATTGGGAAAATTGTCATAACTTTCTCTACAGATGTGGATTAGGGTGTTCTTTATATGGTTTGAAAAAGAACTTCAAAATCTACAACTTTTATGAAGATCTTAAAGACAGATTCTATCGTCTGAAGGGCAAAAATGGAGCAGACGATAGTACATAGAAGGAGAAGTTTCGGTCAACAACAGAATAAGCAGAAAGTAAAATATAGAAGGTATGATGTCATCACAGGCGATATGATGTCATCATAGACGATACATCTTTATAGATGATATGACGTCATCATAGACGATATGACATCATCACAGACGATACATTTATATTCCTGAGCATCTCTCTTTATAAGGACCATAACTTTCAACTTCGATGTCCAAAAATTACATACTATATACCGTTGGAAAGTTAAAAACAACTTTCTAGAAGACACATTTCTCTAATTTAACCCATATCAATCCAGAATTTTCATCAAATTCAAAACATGAATTTTACATTCATCCACCAATGTACTGCATACAGTTCTCAACTTCATGACAAATTTTGAGATACATAAAGATAGAATTTAAATTCGATGTCTTCATGAGAAATGTATCCATATGTCTCTGGTTTAATAGAAATTGATAATCATCTTGTTTAGATAACTAGAGAAAAAGTTGTGGCTAAAAGACTGAAGCATAATCAGTGAACATTTTCCAGATCAATCACCAATTTTATTTCAAATCTTTCCTTAACACAACTCATACTAAGATCACGTTTTCTACTTCATTTACTCCTTATTCTCAACTTTATTTCAAATCAATATCATCCATAAAGAAATTATAATCCATGATTAATCATGAACAATAATAACAGAAGATACATATATATACATATCCTTCATCAACTTACTACACATATTCAACTTCATTTTTGCTTTCATTTTACTTCTAAATTTTACCTTTTTTCCCATCTTAAAATCACTTATCCACCAAAAGAATCAAAGCAAAACATGAATCTATCCACATTTCTCATTCACTACTTTACTCTTGTCTATCATTTCTAATTTAAGAATTTTCATTCGTTTGTTCTTTACTCATGGCTAATCACCAAAATTTCTCATTTAATAGTTCTAATCTTTTAAGAAAAGTTTGGGGTCCAACAAAAAGGATCATTACATGCATGTCACAACATTATTCAAAATAAACTAGACCTATTATTATAGTAGTAGTGAGTCTTGGTCGATCCTATAGAGTGTGTGCATAAAGCTTTTGAAATGAAATTAATCAGTGTTTAGGTTTAGGAGTTTTGGTTGGTTCGAAATAACAAAATAAAATGAAACTAAACTAAGAAAAACAAATTAAAGAAAATAGGCAAAGTGATGAAAGTGGTGAATTTGTTATGAATCCGGTTCTTTGGTTCTATCTCGGCCTACACCCTAATTAAACATATTTTGATAATTTATTACTCTCAAAGCTCTCCCAAAAACTGTTAATCATAGGTTAATCTATTAATTTGAGTTTTTCGTTAGGTTATATTTAATCAAGATATGATCGTTAATTAAACCCAGCCACCTAATAATCTAGGACATGATCTCTAGATTCAATTGGGCAACCGCATTACGAATTAGAAAAATCGATTAATTAAGATAGTAACCACATACGATACGTCATTTAACTTAAGTTTTGTAATATCTATTGATTACGAACCATTACTCTCTGCAAATAAATTTCATTATAATAATTACTGATTACATTGAATATTCTAACAATGGGTTTATAATAAAACGATCCAATGAGTGCATTAAAATTATCTTTTCACAATACCCAAATCCATACACATCGGATAACATAATCAATTTTTAAGAATCACATGTAATTTGTGCAAAATTAAACAATTATTATATGTATGTCATAAAATTAAATGCTAATAATAAGACATACATAATTAAAAGGAATAATTTTAATCAAAATCAAAAATGATTTTAAAATAAAAATCATAAGATTAAAAGTTAGATATGAAGTAACCCAAGCCCAATCTGAAGTAGCTCAAGCCCAATTTCAGATTAATAATAATTTTAATTTTAATAAAAGAAAAAATAGTATCGTCTTCAACCTCTAGTCGGGTCGGGCGTGACTCGGCTCCACCAGAGGACGCCGGAGCTCACACGGATGCCGACGTTGGGACGACTTGGACGACGCGAACCGCATGAGACGTCCAAAACTCGACCATGCAACGCTTTCCGAAGGACAACGTCGAAGCTCCACGCACGGTGGTCATCACTCCTCCTCCTTCACAGTCCATACAATGTCGCATGCACCATCGACGACGATAAAAACAACTCTAGCGTCTTAAAGAGGTCCAAGGGGTCGACAAAAAACAACAACCTCCAATATATATATATACGACAGAAAACGCAACCTAGAACAGAGGAAAACAGAGACAAAGGTTTAAGTGGTTTTCATCAGATTATACAGCAAGACAAAAGCAGCAAAGCTTTGATACCAAATGTAAGAATAAACCACAGCATGCAGGCATCTCATACAAAACATTTACGTAAGGATACATGCATGAAATAACATATATATATGTGTACAGCAACGGAAGCTTTAAACCAAGAGCCATATACCTCCAGCCATTGCCTTATCCTCGTGAGCTTTGAGTTGTTCTTTGGAGCTTCTATCCTCGTCCTTAGCCCAACAATGGTGTACAGACGAGGCATTAGGAGATAAACTTACACTGCGTCGTTTGGTCTATTGGTGCATGGGAGAAAAGTGGTCAGCTGTTGTGGGTATTATTGGGTGTCAATGTTAAAATAGTATCCAGCAGCTTTTGGAGTTCAATTAATGCGACTTATAGCGTGAATTGAATTTACAAAGGGAGAGGGGGTTTAAACTCATGTGTGAATTGAATTCTTGGCTTTCTTGTTGTTCTAAACAAGTGAATTGAATTCAATTTGTTGTGTTTCAAACAGGGTGTAAGTGTCTATTTGGTTGAACTTTTGAAGGGTGAATAAGTATTTTTTTTCACTGTAAAAGCATTTTAAAAAAATGAGTGTTTTGCTGTAAAATAAAAAGATACTTTTTTAGTAGATATAGCTTTTTTGATAGCCAAAATATAACTTTTTAAGAAGCTCAAATTTGGAGCTTTTAAAAAAGTATTTTTTTTCATGTAGATTTTTAGATCAATTAATGATCCTATTTTTAGTCCTTTTGTCCTTATGTTTTATACATAATTTTCACAATATTCACAAACTCATCTTCACATTTATTTTATGATTTATATAATATTATTTGGCTTTTTATATGTTTAATATTTAGTTTTGATATTAGTTTTACTTATGTTATAATCTATACGAAAATTTTGTTTAGATATATTTTTATTCATGTTTCATATAGTTTAAAATTATATAATAATTAATATACTGTACTTTGCATATTATTTAATATACTTTAAATAATATTTATATGTATAAAAAATTTTTATTACAAAATAAAATATAGTTAAAATTAATAAAAATACTTTTTATTTTTATGCTACCAAATAACCTATTAGATAAAGGCTCATTCAAAAAAATTAATTTTTTAATTGACAATTAAACAATCAACCAATTTTTTTAAAAAAATTTCTAATCCAAACAGCCCAAAGTGAGTAAGACCATAAGAGGCAATTTTTTTGTGTTCTTTGCATTGAGAAAAGCTTCGTTAGGTTCTAATGGGCCTCGTTAAGATCAAAAAGGGCAGAAATACATAATTGAGCCTATGTAATATCCAAAAGGGTCTAAATTGTCCAGAATTAATTGTAGTTTTTGTAACCCTTACCTACGGGCCGGTCTGGCCTCTTAAGATTTGAATCTAGGCCCAAAATATTCCATCTTAAAATACTCAATTCTAGATAAGCATGTTTTGTCTTGTAAATTCCGATAGAATCTAACCCGATTTTATAATTAATATCCAGACCGGGTCGGCCTCTTCAGATTTGAGCTTAAATACTCAAATCCAGTACTTAGATATTAACTAGAGACGCTTGAACATTTGACATCTACAAAATTATTTGGTATGGGTAATGTACATGTCAGAGTCTAATTAAGACATATTCCAAGCAAGACTCACTCTAAAGTGAAGTCTTATTTCAAGCCCTCAAATTTTCTGTGTCAGCAATCTTGGTCTTATCCTGAGCTACTTATTTATATGGCTTCTGTGCTAGCAACCTTGGGCTTATTTTGTGCCACTCTATCCTAGCCACTTATTCATATAGATTCTAGATAAATAGATCGCTAGGATAGAGCAGCACAAGATAAAGCCAGGGTTGCTGCACAGAAGATCAGGTCCCCTACTTAGAAAGGTCTTGTACAAATCCCTGACCAGCTTCTTCTGGTTAAAAAAAAAGTGTAAGAAGCCAATTGGTTATTAGTTATTACATGTCATGTTGTAACAAAAAGAGTTCTGTTTTGAATCTTCAGGTACTTAAGTCTCCTCTTCGATCTGTTGCAGTGAGTCTATAAACATGTTCCTCACCAGTATACTTATCAAAAGTAGTAACCCATTTATTTCTCTTTCGTTCACCGCCATTAGGAAACCTTCCTAATCTAGTTACCAGCAGCCCATCTGCAATGGGTAGAAGATGAGTTTCGAACTCACTCGACCAGGCTCTCTTGTGAAGCGCATTGTACCCTACTACAATCCCTTTTCCATGCTTTGAACAAGCTTCTGCAACACTAAATATACCAGTCGAGTCCTCCATTTCGCAATCAATAAGCAAAAAGTCCACTTCTCCTTTGTATTCTCTCAGCAACAGTGTTTTGACGTCTCCTTTATGGAACTTCACACTTTCTGTGTATGGTCCTAGAGTTTGTTTCGTAACATAATTATCAGGCAATGAAGGTAAAATACACACGACCCGACCACCAGTTTGATGTGCAGCTGCTACAAGTGATATTAAGGTTGATTCAGCAGGAACAGTACCAGAAGATATCACCATGAGCTGCGAGCTGTTCCCTGCAGCCAGAGCAGATATGAACTCTGA
The DNA here is from genome assembly GCA_025504935.2 of Erythroxylum haughtii. NCBI lineage: Eukaryota > Viridiplantae > Streptophyta > Magnoliopsida > Malpighiales > Erythroxylaceae > Erythroxylum > Erythroxylum haughtii. The sequence continues at coordinate 417,457 of JANSVB020000070.1, forward strand.
TACATCAGGCACCTCCTGTCTTTTTACCTGTACAATTACAAATAATGAAGCAAACCCAGTTAAGTAAACAAGAAACGAAGAGATATATGAATCTTGATGATCTAATTCTCACCATTTTTATTGCTTGAAGATAAGCCCTGGTAGCATTCTCAGCAGACCAACAACCCATTTTTCTGTTTTCACTTCCGAATCCGACGAAGATAGCGTTGAGAACGTACACTCCCCGGTGGCTAAACTAGCTGATCTTGGTAGTGTTCTACTTATATCTCTGTGTTTGTGTGCCATTAAATAGCACAGAATGAAGAGGGTGGTAAGCAAGGGAAGGGACTGTGGGTGCATCTTTGAAGTTATGACCATGACAACTGGAGGCATTGAATATTGAAAGTTAACAGTGTTGTTGACTATAACGAGACAAGATTTTAGGTTGGTACTGGTGGAACGTCACTGTCAACGGTATATTACTATATCCTAATTTCGAGACATGGCCGTCCGGTTATCACCGTCGCTGAGGCGAAGGGTGTTTTACTCCTTTTTTTAATAATAATATTATTAGTATTTTTGTGAGTGCAAACCTTCTTTATATATACAGCTCTTTAAAATTTTAGATCAAAGTTTTACCTTCTACAAAAGATTTATGAGCGAAAATTAATTTAAGTATGAGATGATTTAAGATACCTTCTTATAGTTGAGATCCTTCAAAGATACCTTATAGTAACAAAAAAAATTATTAGTTTCTTAATTTAAAAGATATGTTATGATATTACAATATTTTTTTAATAAAGTTATTTTAATAAGATAATTACTAAAATGAGTCACATATTCATAAATTAAGACATTGAATTGATCTAGTAGATTATGTTTTCACATTCAAAGGTGCCGAAATTGAGACTACTGGACCTTGGAAGCTAACACAACTCCGTTAGACAAGTTAGGTGATTGTTCCTAGTAAGCTTCCTAAATACCCCTCAAATGCTTTACTACAAATTTGACTACAATTTCAGTGGGTTGTCCACTATTTCCAAAGAGTCCATGGTTTCATCTAAAACCTTTTTCCAACGCATCAAGTGCGCTACAGATCACCAATTATATTATTCTATATGCCGGCCCCAACGCTAATTCCTATAGAATTTCACAACAGATCAAAGCACTTCCAATACATGCCCAACTATTATACTCCTCGGACTTCAAGTCCGGAATTCAGAATCAGATCACAAACATTTCAATAATATGGAAGTTTAAGCAAATCAAATCCATTCAGAACAAATCAATCCTAGGAAAACATCTAGGTTGACTCACAAGTTGCTCCCGAAGCTAATGCCTGGAAGTTCCGGCAACGTCTGTGGGTTGACGTTCCAATTGCTCCTCTATAACAAATAACATACACATATATCACAATTTGCACAATCATAGATATTTAATAATGCACATGAATGCAATGAAATATGTATAATGCATGTTCATGACAACCCCAGGTATTAATCCATCAATGTTATGACAAGATCATTCTCATATCAAAACTCATCTTTGTTTTTCCCAATCACCCCTTTCGGGACTACTGCATTAAATCAAAAAGTGAAGCTGAAGTAATTGGGTCATACTCTCTTCTAGAAAAGTATTCCTTTATGTCTTATGAATCTATTTGCACCAAAATCACTCAACTTGGTTCAGTAAATAGGAAGATATACCTCAAATAGTTTTGGACTGCGCTTGTCCAAAATGATGTATTATGCACAATTTCCATCTAAAATTTAAAAATCTTAGAGACTGAATTAGATTCTAAGTTCTTCATACCATTTGTAGCTCCATGTCTCTAGTTTACCACAAATCATAAATAATCTCATTTGGGCCTCTACATATCAAGATATCATCAAAATACTGAAGTATGTTCAGTAGAAAAACAACAGTTCATACTATTTAAGAATACACTCACTGTATCCGTTCAACCTTTTTCACTCAATCTTTCTCAATTTGATTTAGATGGCTATGATTTTTGGTACAAATTTAGAGAAAGGTCTTACGAGTCCAATGGTTCAAGAATCAAGTCATTTGGGTGTCTAGAGAAGGAGTTATAGCCAAAAGAATCTAACATGTTCATGTCTTTACTCAAATTGTACATGTCTTGGTGCAATGGCCATAACTTTTGTTACAAATGTCCGAGTGACTTCGTTTTTAGTCGGTTTGAAAGAAAACTTCTAGATCTACACCTTTTATGAGGATGACAATGCGAGATTCTGCCTCTAAAAGGATCAAAAATAGGACAGAAGATGATGATACAAACTAAGATGATATAGAAAGTCAAACTGAGACGAAGCAAACTGAGACGAAGCAGAAGTCAAATTAAGACGAAACAAAAGTCATACTAAGACGAAGCAAACTGAGACGAAGAAAACTAAGACGAAGCAAATTGAGATGAAGCAGAAGTCAAACTAAGATGAAACAAAAGTCAAACTAAGACGAAGCAAACTGAGATGAAGCAAACTAAGACGATGCAAACTGAGATGAAGCAGGAGTCAAACTAAGACGAAACAAAAGTAAAACTAAGATGAAGCAAACTGAGACGAAGCAAACTAAGATGATGTAAACTGAGACGAAACAGAAGTCAAACTAAGATGAAACAAAAGTCAAACTAAGACGAAGAAAACTGAAACGAAGCAAACTAAGACGATGCAAACTGAGATGAAACAAAAGTCAAATTAAGACGAAGTAAACTGAGACGAAGCAAAAGTCAAACTAAGATGAAACAAAAGTCAAACTAAGACGAAGCAAACTGAGACGAAGCAAACTAAGACGAAGCAAACTAAGACGATGCAAATTGAGACAAAGTAGAAGTCAATCTAAGACGAAACAAAAGTCAAACTAAGACGAAGCAAACTGAGACGAAGCAATATAACAACTTGTAATGCTCATATCTCTCAACTACAATATCTAAAATTTACAAAATTTATGTCGTTGGAAAGCCGGAAAGATCATCTACAACTTCCAAGCAGACAAATTTGCCAAAATCTATCTAGATTAATTCAGATTTTCTCCTGAAGTTAGAACACGAATTTTACATTCAGCTTTAATGTATTGCACCCAATTCTCAACTTCATGATAAAGTTTGAGATTTTTAGAGACAGAATTTAAATTCGATGTCTTGATAAGAAATATAGCCATATATCTGTAGTTTAATCCAAATTAAGGACCATCTCGTTTGGATAACTAGAGAAAACTTTGTAGCTAAAAGACTGAAGCGTATTTAGTAAACATTTTCCAGATTTTCAAACTTTCAATATTTTTCATCATCAAAACACCATAATTTTTTCAAAAACTAATTTAACACTATAACTGAATTTATTTCCTCCCAACCACCCAGTATTTATGAATATACTCATAAATGTCACTTTTCATGCAGACAACAATAACTCCTCAACTTTCTTTCATAAATCACCAACGCTAAAGTATTTATTCACTACTTACCTATCTAAAACTCCAAAATCTTCAAGCCTTAAACTCCTTACAATTTACGTATTTCACTGTGTACAATG
>JANSVB020000070.1:483792-497984 GCA_025504935.2 Erythroxylum haughtii
AGACTTGAACCAATAGACTCATAAGACATGTTTCTTCATCTACACCAAAAATTATAACCATCTGAAATGGATTGGTTGATGAATTTAAGATGAGTTATTATTATTATTATTATTATTATTATTATTATTATTATTAGGGTTATAAACTTAATTTTTTTAGAATTTAATATCTAAAATCTAATTTTTTTTAAATATTGAATAAAATATTAAGATATATAATATTCATAGCTTTATAATTTCTTTAAAATCATGTCCTCCTAAGTTATTTTATACATAAACAGTTAATATTAAACAACTAATTTTACCAAATATCAAATAACAAATAGCTAATGCGTTCAGCTGGTCAAATCAGCTGATATAATCAATTATCAGCTATCAGTTGATAGAATCAGCTAATAGTTAATGTAATCTGCTGATTGCCAAATAGGACCTTAGAGTTTAAAATTTTAGTATAGATCTTGAAATGATGGAATTGTTTAAACACCAAAATTAAAAAATTAAAATAAACTTAAGAGTTTGATGAAACTTCAAAGCTTTGGATCAAATCTAAAATTCATTAAAATGTAAACTAAAATTGAATTTATTTAAAAGATTTCAAATCTAATGAATCAATTAAGTGCTGACGAAACATTTGTGGGGGGGGGGGGGGTGGTTACAACTTGTCCGAGGTTACTTAGTTCCTCAATCTCCCAAGTGCAAGTGCAGGACACGTGTCCTCAGAATTGTCGGCGGTCCCACACTTGATGGATGTGGAGAAAGTAAACTACCGTTTTCTTTGTATATCTGGCGTCTCTTGTCTTCATCCTAACATATTCAATCCACCAAACACCCCTTTTACAAGCGTCTATAGAAAATCTGTTGACTATAGAAAAGTGAAATTGGTTTTATTATTTAATTTTAAGTTATTAATTTATTAAATGATAATTTTTGATCAACTTATTACGGATATACATGAACTTCATCATTATCATCACTTCCAAAACCACATTCCCATATCAAGTAAAATTTGAGAAAGTTTAATAGTACATGGTCTTACCTCAATGCAATAATTATTTTCAGGTATATACATAAACTTGAGATTCAAAATCAAAATGCTATATTACTTGCACTCGGTAAAGCATTTGGTACATATCTAGCAGGGTGAGTTGATACATACATTAAAGAATAGTTGAATTGGTAGAATAGTTTCTTTTTAAAAAGATTTTGAATTTAAGAAATCATAAATTTGAGTTATAATACATTTTTTCGTTTACCTAAAATTTTATATAAAATTTTTAAACTATTCTTTTAGATTTTAACTAAAAATAATGATAAAATATACATTACATTATATTTGTACCAATTAAATGTCACTTATGTGACTAATAAGGACAACAGACCAATCGGAGCTTGGTCGACCCAAATTCAACATGTCAAATTTAGGTTGACCTGACCTCGAGCTAAGTTTTGATGTTATTTTGAAAATATTTTTAAAAAGACATTAAAATCCAACCTATTATCACTCTTATATCTAAAAATTAAATTGAAAAATTAATAATTTATTATAAATTATTAATTTAGGCTAAATGTCATCATCACTCAGTCTGAAATTCCGCAATGAAGTAGGGTCTGGGAAGGTCTGATAGTATGCAGCCTTACCTCTACATAATAGAGAGGCTGTTTCTGGTGGACTCACATGCAAATAAGACAAGATAAGTATGATGCAAGATAGATACAGAAACACTTCATTAAAAATAAATAAATAAATAAATAAAATAATCAAATAATCATCATCATAATCAATAAAAATAAAAATAATAAAAAATTAAATAATTAAATAAATGAGAGCCTAATATGCTAAATGTAATTAATTAAAATAAAGTTAAAAGTTAAATGAAATAACCATATTAATAATATTTAATTAATTTAAGTTTAATATTTATATTATATATCTTTTATCGTTACTTTTTAATAAAAATATAAAATGGATTTTTTAATAAAATTTAAAATCTTTAAATCGAGTTCCGTTCCAAATAACACTTTGGCTCATCTTTTGGTGCTTCTTTGATTTTGTGACGTGCGATTGACGGCGAAAAAAACGAAAAAGAAATCTTGTGCTTACAGAAGTAGTGGAATCCATAGAACCAAAGCAATGCTTCACAACCTCAACCTTTCTGTCTAAAACTCCACATTTGGCCTTATACGGCGATAATAAGTACTTACAAGAGGGCTTAAATTGACAAAAACACACTCGCTTGCTTTTGCAAACTACCAACCAAGCCACTCCTCAGGATTCGGGCCTGGAAATTAAGTATTCGTAATTGTGGCTTCTTTCACAGAAATTGTCCATGTCAATTTCGATTGACTCTGCAGTGACCAGTGATCTCAAAAGAGCAGATTCAAAGTTCATGCCGGATATGTCTGCACTCACCTAGCACAGACAAAACCAGCTCTAAGCTCTTCGAACGAGTACTCCACTTGTTCCATGATATTTTTCACGATTTTGGAACTGGAAGAAACATATGGAGTAGCTGGTGTCGTGACCATCAGCATAGGAGCCGAAACTGTTGAAGGGGTTTTTGGTACCAGAAATGGCAGGGTCTTAGGAGTTCTGTTTTCTTCATCTAACACAGTAATGGGTCTCTCGGGTGTCCTGTATGGCGACTTGTTGCATGAGACTCGTGTACCTGACTTGCCAATTACAGCATTTTTTTGATCTTCTAGACACTTAGCTACGTTGGCCTGGGAGGACACTGTTAAAGGAACAGGAGATAGGGGCTTTCGTATCAGATGTGGCTCCTTTTTGAGCGCCTTCACAGCAGTGGAAAACTTCTTCTTTGCTAAATGGTCAGCAGTTTCAGAGCTTCTCCTACCTAAAACAAAAGTGAAACCGAGAACTGAATTTAAAAACGATGAGGTAAATAAAGTTTCAAGAACCAAGATATTTTCAAATGCCATTATCCTGCACTACGATGATATTCGAGTTTCAAAACCGAGATGCATGTATCTGTACCAGAGGACTGAGATGTGAAGCCACCATGAAGCTGATTATTTTTCAGAAGATCAACCTTTCTGTCCAACTTAACCTGTGGAGTTGATTTTTCAACTTTCAGATTCCGAAGCACTGCTCCACCGAGGGAGAGCTTTCTGTCATTTGCTGCTACTGTTGAAATTCTGGAAATCTTATTCCCACACGGACTCGGTTTTGATCCAAATAGTGCCTCCTGCTCTGCTATCATTTGTACCTGCAGTCTCTTCTGATCCTAAAATAGTTAAATAATTGAGGAAACGGTAAGAAAGAACATGCCTCACGAACTCAATCGCCACTTTGAAATTACAGATGCAATTAACATAATCCTCATACCCTTTGCTTTAGTCTTGCCTGCTCTTTTGCTAGCCTAATCTTGCTATACTCTTCGAGTCTAACCAGGAGTTGCTCCTGTGCAACATGAAATCATGAGACTGGTAATTGGAAGAAAGTTCCAAAATGGCAGTAAGACAAATCAAGTGCTTACCCCGTCATATAGGAAAGGATTTCCTCTTTCTTTCTCCCAAGTTCTTATTTTAGAAGATAAGGCTTCCACCATTGCTGCTCCACCAACAGATAAAACCAAGAGATCAAAGAAATATTAACCACTTGCCAGTGACAATCACTACGTGAGAGCATATCAATTATGATTAGGTTTACTAAGTTGCTCAGAGAAGAGATAGGAAAAGGAAAACTTCCTTTGTTTGGTTCAGGGAAGGGGGGTGCGTGAAGGAAACTTTTCTTTGATATTATTGGAAAGCCATTAAACATGACTAATTTGAACTATGTAATTTCAAGTTAAAAATGGTGGAGCTTCTCCAACATATTTGGAAGATTAAGCGTAAGACCATTAGGTAAAAGCTTTTTGAGAATCTGCACGGTGATAATATCTTACCAGGAATTTTGTTAACCATTGCACGAGCTCTCTCAGCACGTTTCAAGATCAGATGTGCACCCCTTCCAGCATTATAGCGATTTTCATTCTATAAGAATCACATGTAACGAGATTCAGGTGTAGAGTGAAGTATAAATGTAAAACTATAGCAGCAGCAGAATTTCCGTACACTATTGTATTCCTCAAGCCAGCGCTCTTCTTCGCAAGCAGCTAACCACTTCTCCACCTTCTCAAGAACTTCTTTCCTGGAAAAGATTTCAGCTTTAACTTCTGCAATCTCAAACTCGATCCGTTCCAACATTAGCATCGGGTCCAAAGGTTCTGGAAAATGAAAGGAGCTAGACAATGATGATTTGTACAAAAATGCAATCTGCATGGCATTGTAGGTAATTGATTATCTCATGCATTTAACGGATTACGGACATAAAACAATGACGAAAAGTGTACAGACACGTAGACGCACACAAACATGTGTGCGTATTTGCAGTGAAAACACTCACTGGACTCTAGTTCTTCGATAGAATATTTGGCTCTGATAAGAGCTTCCGTGGCTATGTGTGTTTTCCTGCACATGTTCTCTAGTTCCACCCTCCTCTTCAGTACAAGTTCTTTCACTTTGCTAGATTTCAGCTGCTCAAGCCTTGCCACTTCCTCCTCAACCTGAGAAAGAAAATTGTTGGATAGAAATTCCAGGAGTCACTTGTCAATTCTATCTGTTAAGTACAAAACTTCCTGTGGTTGAACTCACTTGTTTAATCATGTCCGCTGAAAGAATATTATACTCATTAATTTCAGGCTCTGAAGCAGCAGAATAACTGACAAGAGTCTGAAACCTCTGTTGTTCCTGTACTGGAGTATCCATCAACTTCCAAAGCTCCATCATTACAGTTACAAGATCTTGAAGCTGATCCAGATCATGCAATTAGAAGCCCCAAACAGCTAGAAAAAAGAATTCTTTCAGATGAAATACATAAAGATTTTCTTTGGCTTGAATACTGACCTTGTGCGTTCTCTGTATCTTAACCTCTTTCAGTCTCTGTATTACCACAATCAACATCTTCATTGTATCATCACGTATATCTTTAATCCCAGAATCGTCCAACGTTGGATGGATCTTGCGAATTGTGTGCTTGAAATCTATTCCAAGTACCGCACACAAGGATTTGATCGTGTCCAAGTAGCTGCTTATCTCCTTCAGGCGATTGTTCTGTCGGCATTTCACATCAAAATCGATCCAAAAATATCACAAAATCAACAAAACTAACCAAATATGTACCACAAACACACAATGGTATATTAACCATTTGCACTTTCTTCATAAAAGTAACGCAATGAAGAAGGGTACAGCAAACCTTTTCCTGTTGAAGCTCTTCCAAATTCTGGTCCAATTCTTCTAGTTTTTCACTAGACAGGTCATTCTCATCCACAGCCATCTTATACGGACTATCTCTTGCAGACCCAAAAATCTCAGTCCAAATACTCTCTAACCTCTCTGCAACATCTACAAATTGCTTTCTTCTCTCGGCTTTCCTCTTCCGCATTTCCTCTAGTCGCGGAACGACTCTACTAAATTCTTCTTTCAAGCTCCGGCTAACATGTTCAACATCCTTAAACACAAAAACCTGTAAGGATAGCCGATACACAAACGGAAGTGCAAAGGATAGCCCAAATGGAAGTGCACAATTCACAAACTTCATTGACAATGACTTACATTCGACGTTTTCTCGCCTAATGCGCAGCGAATTCGCTCAATTTCATTTTTGGCAAGTGCAATAGACTGTTCTAATTCAGATTTGCACCTCCTCGCATCATCAACTCTTCTCCTGTAAATCTCCAGACACTCTTGTTCGATTTCGAACAACATCTTATCCCTTTGAATATCAATCTCTCCTACTTCGTCCCATATTTTCTGATTCCAACAACAATTAACATCATACTGAAATTCATGGAAAACTAGACACATAAATACATCGCAAACTGAACAATACAGATACAGACAAAACCTGCAATTCCAATAACAAGAACCCGCATGTTGTTTCTACACTCTGGTCAGGGCAATTATTCATGGTGGACGATAAACTACAACATCGAATAGACATGTTTAAAGGTAAGAAACCAAAATAAATCCAAAAAAATCGTTAAAAATGTGATTGTGTACAGAAAAAAAAAAAAACTCATGACAAATCAAATAACAAGTCGGTTAAAAGTTAAAACCTGTCGAAGGCCTCTTGATCGGCCGACAACAACCGACTTTTGTTGTCTGAAAGCGTCGACTGAGATCGTGAACTTGAGTTTGAAATTTAGAGAATGGATTTGTGCGTTTTGCGGCTTTGAATTTGAGTAATTTTGAGAGGGAAAATGAAAGGAAAGATGAAAAGAGAAATCTATTATGGGAATGGAGCGGGAGGAGCCGTTATGTTTGGGAAAAGGGGGTTTTGCTTGACCTCGACGCGTCATCATTGCCAGGCGATGTACTGTCTACGTGGCAATATCAGGAGCGTCTTGAAGAATTTTTATACCATTTATATTGAGAAACAAAGAGATAGAGTGAATTAATTTGGTGGTTTTGTTAGAATAACTTTATATAATACAAAAAGCTAATTAAAGCGGCAAAACAAAAGTCTTAAATTTTAAAAAATTCAACTGATATTAAATTATTATAAAATTAATTTATAATTAAATAAAATTTAAAAATTTAAAATATGATTGAAACAATTTGTCTTTACTCAATCAAAAATTTGAAATTGAATTAGAAAAAGTTATTGTTAAATAAATAAATAAATAAATTTTATTTATAAGAACTTATTAATTATTAAAATTTAATTAATTAATTAATTGATCTTTAGTAATAAGAATTATTAAAGTAAATCAAATAGAAAAGTTAAAAATTGAACTAAAAATTTGAACGGTTTAAAGTTTTTACAACTGAACTGTCACTAATTTGTTGACGTTAATAGTACGTGGACTAATGACCACCATAAACTCTCGTTATAAATTGTATAGACGTGGATTAGGATTAATTTTGTTTTTAGAAAATTAGGTAAGTGATTTTCATATATTGGTACCAATTTTGAAACCTTTAAATAATTTTACATATTTGACAATAGATTTGGAAGAAATAAATAACATTAATTTTATATTTTTAGTAGGGATGACCATGGGTAATCCATTAGTCGACCCACCAATTTTTTTAAAATAATTTTCTTAAAATTAAATGTATAAAATAATGTCTTTTTTTAATTGTGGTCAGGTTTGTTGTTTTTGCTTAGAAAAATTCAAAATTAGACTCGTGAGTCGTCAGATAGACATTCCTAATTTTTAGTATAAGGTTTAAATTTTATTAAAATATCAAATTTAAATTATTATCCTAAGATTTTGCTTTTGTGTTAATTTAATTTATGTTGTACTGTTAATCTTTTCGATGCTTTGTATTACATAATTTTATATATTTAATTTTACGAACTTATTGATATTTTGTATTGCTACTAATTTGCATTACATATGAATCTATCAAAAATAACATTTCAATCATATAAGAATAAGGTTGTGTACTATTGAACATAAATTACGCATTTCAACCTAACTTTCATTAGGTGGTGTTGTTGTTATTGTAATTTTAATAAATCATATCTAATTCAATCCAAAATAAATTTAAAAAGTTCCAAATTTGCGTTCTTAGATTTAAAACAAGTTTAAATTATGTATGAAATTTAAATAGAATAGATTTTAGTAAATATATTAATTTTCTTCAAATATAAATTTATTTATTAATTCGGAAAGACATCAATTTAAGATTTAATTGATTTATGTTTTAAATAAGTTATTAATAAAATATCATATTTATCCAAGTAATTGTTTAAAATATTCAAATTCAAGACTTTGTAGTCCACAATAAATTCTCCTTTTTACACCATTCAAATTAGTGAATTGTTTTAATAAATAATAATTTAATTAATTGGTGGTTGATTTAGCCCTTAAAATGAGTAACTTCTCTATTTTATTATCCGTTATCTCTGCAACTGTAATGTCTCGATCTTACATTCTGTACTATGTTAGCGTTCCTTGTCTAAATCGTATTTAAATTTCGGTTGCCCGCCAGTATCAAGAAGGATCCAACCATTAACTAGTCAACAAGACAACTGCTATTGTAATAAACACAATCAAAGGACACGACAAACCCAAAACCGTTATGTTTTTCAATAAAAATACATAATATCCATTAAAAAGTAAAAACAAGTAGTGTTTGTTTTGAGTTATTAATTTATCATATTATTTATTTAGAATATAAAAATTATTAAATTAGTTTAAAGTTTAAAAGCTAGTTGAATGGTTGTGTAAATAATATTTGATTATTATAGGTTTAATGTTCATGCTTTGTATTTTTGGTCGTTATTTTTTATTCAAAATTTAAGAAACGAATTTTAAAAAGCTTTTTATAGAAATTTAAGAATTAAAAAAATTTGTTAATTTTTCTTAAATATTTTTCTAAAGAGGACCGATTTGAACTAACTTAATCAACTTATATTAGTAATCATCATCACATTCTGTTCGAAGTTTCGCAGTAAAGCAGAATATGGGAAAGTCTGATAGTATGCAGCTTTACTCTTACATAATAGAGAGGTTGTTTGTGAATAAACTCATATTAGTAATATAAATTAAAAATTAGAAATTAAATTAGATTTAAAACCAAATTAACTCAGATTAAATTAAAATTAAATTTATCAATTTTAATTAATCAAAATAAAGTCATTGTAATAAATTAAATTAAAATCAGCTAAGTCAGGTACATGATTGTTCAAATAATTTTAAATAATTAATACCTGAAGTGCAATTGCACTTTATTTACTATACTAAAATTAATTTAAGATAGCTAATTAAAATAAAAATACATTAAAATTTATAAATATGAATTAATAAATAAAATAATTTAAGATAATTGATTTATTACGTTTAACTAAAAATTATTTAATATAAATTTAAATAGTAATGACATTAAATTTTATCATATGTGAAAAGATGCTTATCTATTATATTTTCTCATAGACGAATCGTGAACTCCTTGAGTTCCAAGATGTCAGTTGGAAACTGAGCGCTGTAGTACTGTCCAGATAAGTTAAAATACATAATACCAACAAACCAAAATAATATGAAAAGTACTTTAGATACAGACTAGTAAGAGCACACTCTCATATTTCTTCTTCTTCTTCTTCTTCAAGTACTAGCTCTCTCTGGTTCTTCTGATGAATATACACAAAATTGAAGACGATCTCTTCAACGATCATCACCATGATCTAGGCCCACCAGTTCAGATCACTACTCAATCACAACCGTCCATTCACGACGACCTTCCCGCCCCCGAAATGGACCTGTTTCGCGCCTCATCACCCGACTCTCCGAGTCAGTCCTCTTCCGAAAACGACGACTCACTGATCAGCCCGAGTTGCCGTAACTCACAAAACGGAAACATCCCGAACTACACCAACTCTGCGGAGATTCAACGTCCGCCGGCTTATGTGAGCCCGGAGCCGCACATCTCGTCTCAATTCTACACGTTCAACGCCGAATCTCACTCCCTCATGATCCGATGCATCTTGGAGCAACGCCTCGCGACCGCCAGCGAGATCCGTGCCGCTACGCCGCGCGGAGTACTGAACTCGTGGCGCGCCGTCTGGAAGGACCGCAACGAGGACACCGCGTACGTCACGGGATGGAAGCGAATACAAGAGAAGCTCACGGTTCACGTGGATCCCACTTCCGGTAACGAATTTCTTTGCTTCAAAAACAACTCTCAGCAGTTCGTTTCTCACATTAATCAGTGGCAAGAAATTGTTATGAGCTTTCACGGTGACGCCGATTTGAAACATTTAGGGCTTAGAGAGACAATAGAGAGAATTAAACAGGTTTGGACTGTAGGAGCTAAATTTTACGGAATTCCCGAGAGTTTCATTAGGGTTTGTGTGGCCGCGTGCCCGGTATGTTCGTCCTCGGAGGGCTCTGGTTTGAGGAATAAACGACGCCGTTTCGAGTATACTGAGTCTTTTGATGTGCCTGCTAAAGAAGTGCCTGATAGGTTGCAGCAATTGGCTGCGAAACATAAGGTTGTGCTTTGTATTAGGCAGAAGTATATTAGGTATAAGCCTTTCATGGCAGAGGTTAAGGATTATGCATGTCATAGGGCTGGTGAGCCAGCAGCAAAGAAGTCGAGGATGTTGAAGAGGGAGCCTTACGTGTCAAAGAGGTGCGGGTGCGGGTTCAGGATTCGGGCTATTGTGCCGATTATGAATTATAATGAGAAGGATAAAACATTTGTGTATCAAGAAGAGGGGATGGCTGTGTTTAAACTGTATGCTGTGCATTCTGGGCATGAGCCTGGTCCTCTGGATGGGAATGCCAGGATTATGCATCGAGTTGTTGGGCATAAAGGTGGGATAGTAATTGATCAAGATATGGACTATGGTGTCCGTGAGGATGTGGAGACCGAGGGGTTTGGGTTGACAGGGAAGGAGGAAGGGGAATTGCAGCTTTCGGTTCTGCAGCAGGTTCAAGAGTTGAGAGTCGAGGTTGGTTTACTTGAAGGGCGGTTGAGGAAATTTCCTGATGAATTGTTGGCCACTGTGTCTCAGGATCTTTTTGATATTGTTAATAAGGTGAGGAGTATAGGGGAAGATTGTTCAAAGATGGCGGGATTGCTTTCTCTCAAGCTGCATCCAGATGATGTACTGGTAGTGGAGAATGATTTGGCACACTGGAGTGATCATCCTCATGAACGGATATATGGTAGGGGCAAGGAGACCGAATTGATTGAAGACGATGAAGATAGCTTTGGGCAGACACTTGGGGATGTTGTTCCTTGGGACCAGATGAGTGCAGATTGTAGGAGTGAGAAGGGTTTGATAAGTGACACCTGTAAGCCAGAAAAGTGGTTGAAGTGCAGTGATTTTGACCAGAAGAGTATTCTTGATTGTGAAGATACTAAACTAATCAAGCCCATTAGACATGATGAGGCTATAGGGACAGATGTAGGTCTTATACAGGTTGATAGTTTCTACCATGATAATTCTAAATGGTATGATTCTCCTTGTGGATTGGACTCAAGTGCAGATTGTGTAGACGGTGGATTCAGACATGGGGAAATTGTTTAGAGCCCTGCAAGTTCAAGTAAACCCACTCTGACATAATTCCTGAGTTTATATTATGCCTGCTTATCCATTTTAACTTATGGAGGTAGGCTGTACCTTGTGTATACTGGCGATCCGAGCTTGTCAAATGCTTTTACTTATCTTTAGTGTGTGTTGTCTGTAAAGTATTGTCCAATTGGGCTTCTCTGCACATAACTTGTTTCTAACTATTTAACAGTTTCTTTTTCTAGATTGCCATTGTCTTTAACTGATTCCTTTGGTAACGAATATCATTATTCTTCAATGTAACTTTTGTTTTCTACTCCTCTTCTTCAAGTACTGTTTGATGATTTGTTGGGCTTCATCTGTCCTTTGTTGTTTTCTTATTGATTTTTTGGATGCTTTATATCTGTCCACTGTGCACAGAGCTCACTTACATTTTGATATGACGCTGTTGCTGGCATTTTCTTCTGGTTTTTGATTCATAGCAGTAAGATTGTGATGTACTTGACGAACATGGTTCCGATAAGTTTTATATGTTCAGCAATTATACTTCTTTATATTCTCTAAATATGTTCACAATTAGTAGACATCCGCCTTATGAACTGAAAACTCAAACTTCATGAATTTAACGAATTATTCTGGACATATATATTCAACAAAGTGTCACATCTTTATTAATGTTCGCTGGAACATCAACATGAATTCTTAGTGAAAAGTGATGCTTGAGGTTCTCGGTAGTGGGTGCTTCATACTATGTTTTCTGCAATATCGAACCAAAATCATGAGACATTGATGGATTGTTTTTCCTGGTAATGTTATGTTTCATCACTCTTTGTAGACTCTAGACTTTCAATGTAATAATATACGACTTACTATGGAGGAAGACTGGAGATTTTATGGTTTTACTTATTCTAGTTCCTGGTCTTAAGCCTGCTTTCTTGAAAAGACCTAGTGCAACCTTAGGAAGAGCTTCTTGATAATGGAATTCACGTCAAAAGACTTATTCCCTACATGTGCATTAGTTGATTGCCTCAAGAAATTGAACCTGGTGCTTGCATGCCTCAGTGTTCTTATTTTGTCATTTCAATGCAAAATGTTGTACATGATAAGTCTTCTAAGCATTTGTCGTTCCGGAGAAAACTTGGCCGTCTTGGTAAGTAGTTAATACTAGTTTCTTGTAAAATTGTATATTATTGGACCTCTTCAAACTTCACGTTTCAGTGAAATTTTTACTGAATTATTATTATTGTAGTTTGCTTTACAGTTTCATAATCGAGAGGAATTGGTCAATAAAGTTTTCGTGAGTTCTTTATTTTGTGTTTTCACTTGAGATTGATGGTTAACTGTATATTTGCTTCTTCCATCTGGTTCTTAACTGATTGAAGCTCCTTCTACTGGTATACATTATATGACAGATTATCCAGTTATTAACAAATTCATTGTTATAATCTTTCTAAGTTGTTAGGAGCTTAGCTTGTTTTCAAGATAATAAGTTAATTTTTTTTTAAAAATCAATATTTGAAGCACTCAAATTCGATAAGATTTCAATTGAGATTACGAATTTTGAATAAGTTCGAACTTTAAGTTGATCCTTGCCCTTACAAAAATCTTCAATCTTGATTAGTGTTGGCATTTGAGCTTAAATTCGGTTAGGTTAAAAAAAATCGATTCTCGGGCTTGTGTTGTTTAAGCCCAACCTAATTTTTGATCGAGTCTCGGGCTTGTGTTGTTTAAGCCCAGCCTAATTTTTGATCGAGTCTCGAGCTTGTATTGTTTAGGCCCAGCCTGATTTTAGACTTAACATTTATAAAAAAATTGATATCGATTTTAAACAATGATATTATTTTATTTTTAATTTAAAAATATGAAAATAAGTTCGACAGGGCTAAGTCTGGCTCGAGCTCTGCTCAGACTTGGATCCCGACAGAAATTGTTGGGCCGGGCTTGGGCCCAACTGAGCCCAAGCCTGCCCTCACCAAATGCCACCCCTATTTGTCAGCAACAAGTGGGGGTGACTGTTCTGTGTATGCATCGCAATAGGAGTTGGTTGGAGTCCAATCCCAATACTACAGAGCTTGTACTTTACAACAGTACTGAGTCACACTGGTTTAAGTACTGAAGATTATGCCAGAATCTCACAGTCGTAAGTCGTAACCTCTGTACCTGTCAAACACAGGTCACAACAGTTTCATGTACGGCGGTTTCGTTGCAAGTACAAAACAAAAGCCTCGTAATGTACTGTCAGTTGGCAGTCCTCCTGCTTTGAAACCAAGACGACGATATCGATGATCTCTAATGGCTTGTTTGGTACGAGGGAATAGGAATTCTATTCCTGCTATATTCCTAGGTAATTATTAAACCCGTGTTTGGTTTAAAGTAAACACAGAATACTCATTCAATGTCAATACGTATTCTGCGATTTTAAAAAATAGCTAAAACTGACTAAAACCTATCTTTACTTAATCGACGAATCCGTAATCTTTCTCCTACATCTAAGCTTGTTCCTTTTTACAAACCTATCCTTCTTACACACAAGCTTCCTCCCGAAACTTGTTTTTCTTCTTCAACAGCTGAAATATCTTGGAGCCTCTCTTCGAAAGTTATTCCTCTTCTCCGCGAAAGTTCTTCCTCTTCTTGACGTTCCAACGTTCTACCACCAGATTGTAGGTATGTTATTTGTATTGTTTCGATTGAGTAATGGGTTTCGATTGAATGAGGGGTATTACATTTCATGTGGGTATTTTATCTGAGTATTTCCGATGAATTGCATCTGGGTAATTTGTTTGGGTTTTTTTTTCGTATGGGTTTTTCCAATGGGTTTTGTGTTCCAATGGGTTTCGTGTTCTTCTCCTTCTAATCTGGGTATTTCCAATGGAGCGTGAACTATTCACGCTGAACTGTTCAGCGTGAACTGTTCACTGAACAGTAGCGTGAACTGTTCACGCTGAACAATTCATGCTCCATATTCTCAGACGTTCAAGTTATATGTTCTATTAATGGAGCGTGAACTGTTCAGCAATTTATTAACTATTTCTTCATTATTAAAACAGAGGCTTATTCTCATCCATCACTTTCTGATTGTTCTATTATCATTTTGAGAGTCATTTTAGCTAGCTAGCACTTTTAAGCTAGTTCTTATCTTGCAACTCGCAAGAGAAACACAAACTGA
>JANSVB020000070.1:498084-509574 GCA_025504935.2 Erythroxylum haughtii
CGACGCTCAAGTAAGTCTTTTGGTGAAGGTTGGGTCGCCGTAAAGCAGAGAGAACTAGGGTTATGAGTTACGTACCTCCATCGTGATAAAGTCATACCTTATATATGGGATGGATGCTAGGTTTAAGTCTTTACGTAGACTTCTACTTCTGCATGGGAGATTTTCGTCTGCAAGTGGGCTGCATACATCGGGCTTTGGGTCTAGGCCTTGCCTAGCTGATTGGAGTGAGTCCAATCTTTTGAAAGATAGACCGATCGACCCATGGATCGTTGTGATTGGGTTCGGGCCCGGCACGACCGACCCGACCACTATTGTTCAGACGTTCACCGGAGAAAGGTATTTAGATGGGGTCAGAAAGTGATGGAAGGCTAATGGTGGTGTAGAGGGTTGATGGAATTGTCTAAAGGAGATGAAAAATAGGGAATTTTCGGACGATTTATACAGAAGGAGAGATTGGTTACTGTTGAGAGTTCGTGACTAGTGAATCCTATTTTATGCACGGCTGGAAAAAGATGGATGGGTTCTGCAGGTGGAGGAGTTGGGTCTTTCTGTGAGAAAACTTGGTCTTTCATGGTAGTAAGTCGATGCTAATTCACTGTAACACTTTCATGTTCGAGCCATTGGAATTGGATCAATAAAGTTTTGTTTCTGTGGTTCCTATTTGAGATCGATGGATAAGTGCATTGTTGCCTCTCCTGCATCCATCTGGTTCGGTACTGATTGAAGCTCCTGTTACTCATATACATTATATGACTGATTATCCGGTTATTAACAAATTCATATTTGAATCTAAGCTTATTGATTCATAACTCTGTACATATTTGTAATAGTTTCTCTTATAGTGGCATTTGCATCCTATGAGTGCTTGAGGTGTTGCTATGTCTCAAAGGTACCTGAGTTGCTTCGCTTTGAAAGTGAAACAAAGTACGTTTTGGAGTGGAGCTATGTCAGCTAAGATGATGGCAGTATACTTTGGGAACTTTAAACTCTATAGTTTAAATACATTATATCCACATACTAATTTGTACTCTCTATAGGCTTCTTGAGGTCTTGATTTTTCAAGTTGTTCTGAATTTTGATGTAGATTTCTCCCTTTCTAACATATATAATTGGCTCTCAGCGTCCTGTTTTACACGTTCTCTTGTTGTGAATTAAGAACATTATAGCCATATGACTCCTTGCATTCAAAAGATTGATCGTAAGGACTCTCATGGCTTGAGGGTTGACATGCGTTTGAGCTGTTACTGTGTAAAATGGTGACTTTTTTTTTCAACTTCGTCCTTTACTAGGATAATCTCAGAGAAAGACTGAAACTATAAACGACTTTGCTCGTAACAATAACTTATAATGGCTGTCTCGGCAGATCCTGTGGGCTCATTCATCAGGACTCCTAATTTTTTTCTGTTTGAACACATTTTAGGATGATATAGTTTGTGGATGCTTGTGAAGGAAAACGATCTATGTGAACCATTAATATTAATAGGAAATCTCAGGAATGTGCAGTTGTTTTTATCAAATATGGCCAGCACATAGTTCCCTTAAACCAACCCCACCACCTGGACTTAGTAGTTCGCAGGACTTGTAAGTGTATCTATGAGGCTTAGACCTTCTTGAAAATGGACTGCAGAGGTCATGTATTATGTGCTTTTGGGTATTGTTTCATGGTTTCATCATCATTGTACAACTTTTCATTGCCTAAGTGCACTTGATAATGCTTTG
This sequence comes from Erythroxylum haughtii, assembly GCA_025504935.2. NCBI lineage: Eukaryota > Viridiplantae > Streptophyta > Magnoliopsida > Malpighiales > Erythroxylaceae > Erythroxylum > Erythroxylum haughtii. Next base: position 499,804 of record JANSVB020000070.1, read on the forward strand.
GTTGTCACTTCTTCACCCGTCTGTTTTGTGTTGTTTCAGGAATGCAAGTTTTTCTTGGCACACATTGCTACGAAGAGAACAGGTTTTGGAATGCATTGGTACCCTTGCCAGGGTTTTCATTACAGGACTGCTGATCCAGTATCAACAACAAAAAGTTCTAGAAGTAAAGTAAGCTTCCGAATGTAGGAAACTGCTTAAACGCAAGAGAACAAGACTCGATCAGATCAAGAAAATACGATCCATGTTGTTAGGACTTTGAAACAACAACTACCAGAGGTGACCAGATACAGACTAGAAAATTTGTCAGACGATTACTACGAGCTTGGAGGCTTGAATTTCAATCCTGGCAAGTATCTAGACACGAACTGACAAGCCAGAGCTTGGAGCTCCCCTTCTTGAAGTTCTTGATGCAGTGAGTTGTAGTAGTTGGCTAATTCAGTTAATATCTGGTCTGTGGATAATTCTAGCTGATCAAAATGCATTGAAACAACCGAATTTGATGCCAGTTCTGAAGTGGAAGCTATTTCTGAAGATGGGCTCTGAGCCTGTTGAAATTGTGGCACTGGAAGAAGTAGAGGGAGCCTCTGTAATGTAGACAGGCGAGCTTGCACATACGCTAGTTCTGCCTGCAAATTCACTACCTGTGCCTCAAGATAAAATTGATCACCATGAGAAACAGGTACTCAAGAACTCAAAATCAAGGAATATCAAGCTAGAATTTCTAGAAATTGTAACTATTTAATTAGATATTTAACACTTCAGTGCACAAGGCTCTTCACTTAACGTGAGTCAGAAGAGAATTATCAATTATACGTAACTTTTTTTTTATATTTTACAAAAGATTGTTTTCAACCTCGTGATCAGAAGTAACCTTGCCGATTATTCTAATGTTCACCTTCCAATATACTACTCTTTTAGGAGCTCCTAAATGGAGTTATCTTAAAGATTTTAAGGATATGCTTGATTAAGGATATGCTTGATTCACTTGAAAAAATGATAATATGATTTATACTTAAAAAAACGATAATATGATTTATAATAAATATAGTAAAAAATGAAAATAAATATAACTTTTATTCTTCACCATATTAGGGGTATCTAATATTGTCCCAAAAGAAGATATAGAATTACTGTTCATCAAATCATAATATATTATTAAGTATTATTTTTTACACTTTATTTTTTTTCCTTATATCAACTAATCAAGCACTTTCTAAATGCTTGTGATACTACTATAAAATTAAATATCATACGTGTATAAGAAAAAATAACAAAAAAATAAAAAATTATAATACACCGGACAAAACTTGAATCGCTGATTAATCTTATCTTTTTTCGAGTAGGAACGATTTGGCCAATCATTAAACCAACAAAATTAACAAACTTTTCCAAGATCTTGTCTACATATCTCCATCATGAACAAGTTTATGCATTAAAATGGACGGTGTCACAAATCTTATCCACGATCAAAGTATATCAACCTCTTTATCCAATCCATAAATGTATATATAAAGTAATCGAGACCAATAAGATTTAGTCTCAATTTGCCTAACTAAAGCAACATGCTTGATCATTACTAATTGGTGCTAATCCGCCCAACAAAGCCTGATCTACTAATCTAGGAATCCAAAACTGACAAGAAGTTTCTGCTCTATGTGATTATTATATTAACCATCAATGAAGTCTTATCCTAAGTTTGAAGAAGATGATCCTTACAAGCAAATCTACGTGCCCATGTGCTGATTTAAGACTTTTGTGCACTATATTTTATCACCAGGTTAACGTCAACACGTGGGTAGGACCCTCGGTTTCTTATGTAAAGAACGTGTTTTTTCTCTAAATATGTTAATAGATTCTTATTAAATAGTGTTTAAGATATGTATTATAATAAAGTCTTTCTTTTACCACATTACAAGAAACGACTGTAAAAGTCAAAAAACACACGAAGTTTTCAATATTTCTCGAGCTTCTCTCAAGCTTGCTTGGTAGCTCCGGCAAGCAACACAAACACATCAATAGTCCACACAATAGCCTAAGCATGAGGTCTTCAAGCAGATTTTGTTGAAAAACCATCCCTGCTAAGTTAAAATTTCACTAAAATATAAATCTTGAGAGTTTAATAATACGTAATCTTACCCTAATTAATAAAGAGCCCGACTATTATAAATTATGATTATTGAATATACTATAATTACATAAACCGTATAAGGACATATACAGGAAGGTAAATTGCACCCTAGAAGGGTGAAAAGAAAAAAAAAACCCCTATTATAACCAAAGTCCACAAGGAGACTTGACCACACGTTCTTGGAGAACTACAAGAAGAAACCCTAAAGAGACTAGCAAACTTTCTTCTTTTGTCAACCAAAAACAACGTCAGATTATCAGTGTGTGAAAACTTTGACCTAGTTTACTTCCTCTTCTCTACTACTTCTACTCTTCATCTGACTCCAGTTCTCAATGCATGAACAGTAAACTGTAGAGAAATGCTGTCTAGTTAAATTTAAGCTGAAAATGAGCCTACCCATGTTGGATTTTGTTCCATAGCAGTACTTGAACAGATTCTAGCACGATTATGGTAATGCTTGTAACTGGTACTAACAATGTATGGTTTGAGAAACTCACACAAATTTTAGACACTTACCATGAAACTTTACCTCCACAAAGAGTGGCTTTACGCCAAGTGATAAGACAAGTGATGACGGATATTTATGTATAAACTTAGTTTTTCTTTTAAGAAGTTCAAAGAAAATGGAATTGATAAGATTTGAGAAATCTAAAAAGGACTTGCATGTTACCAGATCAGTGACATAATGAGAGAAAATTTAATGTATGAACTTCAAAGCTTAATCCTTATGCTGATACAGCTTAACGTTATATACCGTTGAAGTTAATTTGTCATGAACATGTTCAGATCATACCATTGGAGACCACGAAAAGGGTTACCTGTTGTTGTAGAGTGAAGATGTGACCAACACAGCCATAAACAGGGTCTCTAACCCTAGCCAAAGCCTCATAACAAAGGGTAACCACCGCATCAAGCCGCTTGTCGGCGGGAATCCGTAGGAGAAGCTTTGAAGCGTTACTAGCTCCAAACACCCTGTGCACCGCCGCAAAGTGAGCCGTCCCTTGATCGGAGTCAAAATAAGGTGCAAATATGCAACCTCTCACACACTTCCTTCTAAGAAACTTACAAGCACCACACGGTCCACTACTTCCACCCATATTACTCATAACCCTCTCTACACGCAGAATCAATACAGCACTCACACACCCCTGAAAAGGGTACACGAGTTTGTTGCTTGTGGGGTGTTTTAGCAAGAGAAAAAGAGAGACGAAAAAGAAGAAATTAAACACAGGTTTAGGTTGGTTTATTCGACAATATCCAAGAAGCTAACTTCGGTGGTTGGCCTCTTCCTGTGGATTGAGAGTAGTGTACGTGTATATGTATGTGTGTGAGTGCACTTTTTGGCTCAAACTTTAAAGTCACGGCAAGTGAGTGAGCGAGTGAGCGAGTGGGACGAAGAAGAAGAGATTGCGTGAAGCAAACACATATATTACATAACATCCGGTGACGGTGAGTGAGTGACAGTATCCAACTTCCAACCGCCGCAGTTGTGGCCACGTGCGAAACCCACGTGGGACAAACATCCTTATTCACAATTCCTAACCTTATCATGTATCCTTTTCCTCTTGTCATGTCCACTGGTTATCTTTGCTTTCCCTTTCACAGAGATAGGATTCCAATAGAGTCTGGTGAGAGACATAGGTGCAACTTTTTGCACAGTTTTGTTTTTTTGTTCACTTAATCAAGACATTAAATATTGTATACGAATACGTTCAGAAGGTGGTGTACATATGGGACTTTGAACTTAAAGTTTTGGTCTACCATTTCGAAATGCTAACTAATGATCAAAGAGATGTGTTGTTTGCAAGTGTTGTTTATGCCAATTTGATCGTTTTACCTATTCATAAAGTGTTTGCCTTATTATCTGATTTTTATCATCTCTTATATTAATTTGCACCTTAATATATTATTAAATTGATATTTATTACATTGACAATGAAAATTTATATAAAATAATAAAGCGAAAAATGAAAATTTGTCTAATATCTAAAAAATTATTTTTAAAATTACGTTAATATCTAGTAAATTTAAATTATTTAAAATATGTTAAATTGACAATTCAGTTATTATGAATTGACAAAATGTTAATTTTATTACAATATAAAGTATTATTTATACTATTTTTTAAAATATTAAAATATAAAGTAATATTATAAATTTTCACGAAATTTATTGAAAAATATAATACAAAAAAACCTATAACTCTTTGTATTAATATAATTTAAAGTTTAAATTGTGAATGAAAAGATTAATCCAAGTATAATTATAGATAATATAAGTACAACCTTAATAAATTACAATGATTCCGATCTTAATCATGTAATTACATGTGTAATTTAAAATCATGATACATATACTACTATAAGCATAATTTAAGATAATTTATTGATTTTGAATATTGAATGAAAATCATCAAATGGGATATGTTATTTGGAATAAAAAGTGAGATAAATGTGAAAAATACATATATAATGTAAATTTAAACGTTGGATTATTATTCTAAACCGTAATATACGAACAACTCTTGATCAAAGAACATACACACGAAAGTAACATCACCGAGATAAGTAGTATTGTTAGATCGCACATAGTCCTAAAATATTTCACCCATATGTCTTTGTCATAATTTTTTGAGCCTATATAAAAATTAAGTGATTTGTTGAATAGAGTTTACAAGTGATTTGACAATTGAGTATTTACTCAGATGAACGTTATAAGATTATACATTCTACAGTCTTAATGCACAATATCAATAAACTGTTACGTCATTTGAATTTAAAGTTGCTCCATCGTTATTTCATAAATTCACTACAAAGATCTATGAGTCCATTCTCAATAGTACAATTTTAGGTATTTATGCACCATTGATCATCTGTGTGTATGTATGGAAGCAAGATTTTCTATTCTCAATTTCAGTGTATTCTTTATTTTGGTGCGATCCGTTCAATTTTTATAAACTGTATTTACTAAATGAATAATTTTTTATAAAAGAGAGTTATAACATAGTAATATAACATGTGATCCGGCAATATATTTACCAATAAATAACAGTAGCGATGAAGTTATGGGCAGAGGACTTTGTTCCTGTGCATAAGACATGTCTTCACGAAGAGGTGTAACAAGCAGTAAACGCAGAGTAGAGTAAAGGACTGAGTAGGCACGAAAAAACATGCATAAATGTTGTATTTGCAATTAATGCAATATCACATCATGACATGTTGCCATCCTGCAAACATGTTCCCAGATTTTGTCTCTCTAAAATTTTAATATAATTTTATTTGTGCATAGTTAAAAAAAATTATTATTTTTAAAATTTTCAAAAAAAACTTGAAAACTATAATTATTAAATATGTTTATATTAAATCATTTTAACAAAAATTATTATTAAGATCGAATTCATACAATGGCTGAAATTCGATTTTCAATCTAATTTTAGTTTGATTTAAAATTTACATATCAAATTTTAATATATTGAATTTCGATTATAAATAGATATAATTTCGATTTTTGACAGTTTAATTTTTTAAACAAATATTATTTTACACTTGGACCGCATGTTAAAATTTGACTTGATCTAAGTTAAAATTGTCAATTTTAATATAATTTAATCAAGTTTAAGTTTCAATTTGATTTTTTTAATTAAAAATAATTAATTTGATTCAAAACCAACAAATCAAATTATGTTGGATTGAGTTCAAACTCAAATTAGACAATCTAATTGACTACAAATCCGAATTACATGCTATTTTTGTTTAAATAATTTGACTGAAACTGAATATAATGATAAATATATAATTTAAATTCTTCATATTATAAAAATTTTTAAAATAAACAAAATTTTGTTAAAAACGATTTCTGTCTTTCCCTTTCAGAGTCAATGATAACAAAATTGGATCCGAATTGGACATGAGCTATGGTTTCTGATGCAGAGAAAATTAAAACCTTAATTGAGTTTATATTCTATAGTTTGATTTAGTCTAAAGAGAAAATTAAAACCTTAATTGAGTTTATATTCTATAGTTTTACTTAGTCTAAAGAGAAAATTAAAACCTTAATTGAGTTTATAGTCTATAGTTTCACTTCCGATCAACCCATCTCAAAATATTACAAAGGAATATAAGATATTGCATTAAGTGTACGGATTTTCCAAATTAATTAATTATTTTTATTAAAAAAATTTCAAATTGATTATGTAATTTTTGCTTCAAACGCGCATAGTTCTTCTAGCTTCTTGTCTTATTAAATTTACCTTAATTTAAATTTAAATCGGTTAATATTTTAGTTCAGTTTTAATTTTTTTGATTTTATTTATTTTAATAATTCTTATTGTTAAAAATTGAATAATTTATTAATTAATCAGTCAGTTTTATAAATTAATCAATTTTTATAAATTAAAATAAATCAATTATTTTTATTTAATAGCTTCTTTTTTAGTTAAATTTTAAATTATTCAGATATTTTTTTAATCATATTTAAAAAAATTTAATTTTATTCAATTTTTAATTTATTTTATAACAATTTAATATTAATGAACTCTTTTGACTTTTTTTTTTATTTAACTTTGGATGCAATTTTTCAAACATTGAATTGGGGAGTTCCCAAGTATTATGCATTGGGGTGTTTTTGCTTTTACTCATACATGCATGTCTCGCCTGGTCTACGAAGAATTCGCCGAACAGATACTGTGGAGTGTGGACTGTGTCCTCTCACTTTGACCAGTTTCTAGTTCAGACATGTACTTGTGATTGCATTGTACTGAGTACTGACTTGCTCTGTCCTAAGGCTCTCTTCCGAGTATAGTTTTGGATAAGGAGCCAATATTAGCTACTATTGCAACCAAGTGGTGTGGTTTAGTTTAGTACTTGAAATGGAGCCATAAATACACTATCTTTTACCAGTCAATCCAACCTATTTAATTTGTTAACCGAATTATTTAAAATATATTATATATATATTATTAGATATTTTAAAATAAATTACAAATGTATGGTAGAATGACAACTATAACTATTCAATACAAATCTCATAAAAATGTGAGATATTAAAAAATTTCATAATATGTAACCTTATTTTTAATAAATAAATATATTATTTCCGAATCACTCGTATAAAAAATATGCATTTATTAAATTATTTTTTTATTTTAGCCACGAGGTATTCTAAGAAAGTCTCAGCTTTAAAAAGGTACCCTTAAGTCACTTACACCTAAATTAATTCCTGCTCGTACCAGGTTAGTTCTTATGGGTTGAGGTGCTGGTCAAACAGATTTTTCCATTATCAAGATTCGAAATTGAAACTTATGATTAAAGGATGAGAGTGATAAACTCAGGGATGGAGGTACATGGGAGCCAGTGATACACTAGACTTTTCAAGATTTAAAAAATTTAAAGATTTTTATTTTTAATATATATATATATACAAGGGCGGAATTATTTGAAAACCAGTGATACAATAAGTCCTTCAAAATTTTAAAAATTTAATATTTAAACTCACTTTTCTTAAATTCCTAACTCCGTCACCGGTTGAACTACTCACACAAACTATGTTTCTTTTGACAATTAGCTAAGAACTTTAAGACAACTTCGAATTTCTCTCTCTTTATTTGACTTTCTTTTTTCTCTGTTTTCTTACATCAATTTGTCTTTCTTACCCAAGTCTCCAAACTATGTTGTTTAGTAGTAAACAGTTGCTTTGCCTCGTTTTAAGGTGACATCTTCTACTTTAGAACTCATTCCCAGCCCCAGAAAACTCGGAAAGTGGACGATCTCAATCTATTTACAATTCGATACTTGATTTTTAGGTGTTGACCGCACGAGTGCAAGAACAGGTGGTCGGATCTTAACTAGATCGTAACGTTGAGCAATCACAAGCTGAACTTGGACAAAACCTAAGTACATGAGATTCCTTCGGCTTCAAGGTTTTAATTTTAAAAAGACTTGATTAAGAACTCAAACGAACGAACGCGTGTGATTTTCGGGACATGTTCCCAGATAACTGGGACTTTCTCAATTTCTTGTTGCTCGGTCTTCCTACATAATACGGTGGCACTTAACGATGATCAATTTCATATAATTATAAAAGTTTTCTTCTTTGCATACATAATTTATATTGGACCGTCCTAGCTAGCTAGCTAGTGCCAATAATTGGTAAAATGATGATAGAAGAAAACTAAAAATTACCTTAAATAAATTAGAAGTAAGCAATATATTACTACGTAATTTTTCATTTGTGTTTCAAACGTAATTTTTTATTAAATGATTATTATTATTATAATCATTATCATCATATTTAGTCCGAAATTTTACAATAAAATAAGGTTTGATAGTATACAGCCTTACTCTTATATAATAAAGAGGCTATTTTCAGTAGACTTACATGTAGATGTGACAAGAAAATAATGATACAGGTTAAAAGAATAAATAAGTAAAAATGATACGCAAAATATTTAAATAGATAAATTTACAATAAATATATAAGGATAATAATAATAAAAACACTGCTACTAATAATAAACTCAATAACAGGAGGGGGAGGATAATAATAACAACAACAATAATAATAATAATAATACCATCGGAAGGGTTAGAGTGAAAGCATCAAAATAAACTTGAAAGAAATGGTGAAATAAATAATTTGAAAAATGATTAACAAAAAAATTTCTTTTATAGTTTTTAATTTTACAATATATTTTAAAATCATTTAAAATGACTTATACTATATATCCTTTGAGATAGATAAAAATCTTAAATTTCAATGACCGTATTGTAATCTTATGTATTTCAGATGATTAGTTGGTTTTATTCGTTAATTTTATAAAAAATGCAATTTTTTATTCTAATTTGATTCATTTAAATGAAAATGTAACCATCAAATCAATCCCTGCACATCCCCATTTTTCTTTTGAATGCATCGAGCTTTGGGATGCGTGCACGATATGGGATTTCTTGTAACGTTATGATTATTTAATTATTAAACAATATAAAGTGATGCGTAAAATCTCATTACGCTATTATTTTTTTGGTGGAAGATAGAAAAATATGTAGAGCTTGAAAAGGAAAGAAAATGTCACATTTATGTAACTGTTACAACGTAAGCAGCCGGTTACTTAAGTCGTACTTTTGACTAGTAACACAGGACACGTGTCGGTTAAGTTACGGGGAAAACTGGAACGCTTCTGTCATTTTGCTTCATCTTCACAAACACAACGATTGGACAAGAGCCGGACGGCGCGGTGACGCGCCGTTACGAACTGTTGCTGATTAAACTAATTACTATTTTTTATTTTCTAGTACTGATTTTGTTAACATTATCGTTTATAGAATAGCTTTTATCAATTTTATAAATTGTTATAAATATATTTAAATAAAAACTGTTATATATTGTTTTATTATTTTAAATATTTATGATATTATATTATAATTCAATATTTATAAAATGATATTAATAAAATTTAAATTATAACAAATTATTATTAATTCTTAACATTTAGAATGTTAATTTAGAATATTAATTTAGTATTTGTTTGGATGAACTTATATCAGTAAAGCTTTTGTTAGTTGAGCTTTTCTAAGAAGTTAGTTAACTGTTTGACTGTCGTTTAAAAAAGAGTTTTTTTGAAAGAGTTTCATATAATACATTTCCGA
>JANSVB020000071.1:0-13849 GCA_025504935.2 Erythroxylum haughtii
ATAAAACATAAATAAAAATATATCTAATCAAATCTTTTACATGAATTATAACATAAGTAAAACTAATATCAAAAATAAATATTAAAACATATAAAAGTCAAATAACATTATATAAATCTCAAAATAAACGCGAAGATGTGTTTGTGGGTATTATGAGAATTATGTGTAAAATATAACGACAAAAGAGACTAAAAAATAGACTTATTAATTGATATGAAAAATCTACATGAGAAAGTAATTTTTTGAAAAGCTCTAAATTTGAGTTTCTTAAAAAGTTGTATTTTAACTGCCAAAAAAATTATATCTATTAAAAAATTTACTTTTTTTATAATTAAATATTTATTTTTTAAAAAAAAATTACAATAAAAAAATTGCTTATTCACCTTTCAAAAACTCAATCAACCTGACAACGGCACGTTTAAACGAAGGTTGATGCTGGGCCTTTGAAGTCTGAACGGTGATCCTCGGTTTTGACCACGACCGATCTAGTTCGCTAGTATTATTTCAACTCATCGTTTATATTACTAGACTTGGCAATGGGCCATCTAAGTCGAAGTCCAATGCAAAAATTTCAACACGGATCCAAGCTTAGAACATTGACAACAATAGGCTGAACTGTCAGTAGGTATTTTTTAATAGCTCGGCTTAAATCAAATTGAGATTTAATTTTTTAAAAGAGTTGGAATTTAGAAAGTTCTGAATTTAGGCAGCTTAAGTTTGGATTTAATAAAATAATAATTACATTTTAATTTAAAAAATTATTTTTAAAAATTGATAAGATTGACCTATTGTCATCGTTATATTTGATTCAAGTTTAATTTCAAACTCGAGCTTGATCTATTTTAAATTGAAACCTGACTTGATCCGATTTTTATTTTTACATTAAAATTAATATTATTTTCTTAAAATTTGCAAACTTCAAATCGTGTTAAAATTGGACAATCCAAATTTAAATCTCACCCAAGATCTAAAATTAAAAAATAAATGTAATCTAAAATTCGATCAAAATAAATGAAATACATTAACTTTAGCGTGTATTTAATATTTGATTATGGGTTAGTAATTCATTAAACTTAATTTTTAGAATATATAATTTACATATTAATACATATACTCAATAACTTATTTAGTATATATTCAAAAAAATAATTATTATATATTTTCTAGTTATGAATATATATTACTAAGAGATTAACTATATTTGATATTAATTTACTTTTTTAATAAAGCATATTCTAAACCTATGTAATATTAAAATTAGTTTTTTAAAATAAATCAAATCACATAAGAAAAAAAAAATCTTCTTCTTTTAGCTCTTTAAATTTCCTTATTACCCTAAACCAATGTAAGATTAAGGATTCTCTTCTTATAACTGAAACTCCACTTGTGACCAGTCGGTAATACAATTTAGAAGATGAAAACCTGTGGGCACTCATGTCACCGTCGAACCAAATGGGTCCGTTTTGCAGGGAAACCCTTACTTTATATATATAAAGAGAAGTTAGTCATTTTCAAGAGCAAGAGAGAAAGAGAGGGTTGGCGTCTTTTGTCCTCTACGCAGCTTAAACCACGCAGTGTCAACTGTCAAAACACAGAAGGAGCTATTGACACGTTTGAGCTCGTAAAGTTTGAGAAACTTTTAGTGAAAGAGACGAGTAAGAATGGCATGAATTTTGTTAGGAATGTTTCACGAGTTGAAGGAAGGAAGATCAACGAGAAGAAGAAGAGGAAGATGACGATGATGAGGAATGATTAAAAAATGTCTGAGAAAAATGACAGTTTTGAGTTATATAAAACCTAAGCTTATCTCATGTTTGCTTCACGCAATCAGCTAAATGTGAAGGTGTTTGCTCTATCGCGTGGCTTTAAAGACTTCTTCATCAGCTACTAGCGTTTTAAATCCTACCCTCTTACTTAAAATATCATTAGAAAAAACCCATCACCACTCACCAATCCAAACCCTAGACGACGAAGCTCTCTTGTTAATGTTCATGTTCATGTTTTATGTTTATGTTCATCCTCCTTCAAGTATGACCAAAACCCTAATAATGTTTTGTCAGTAAAGAAGAAGATAACGATACAACATAAGAGAGGAGGGGATGAGTGCCACGGTAAGTCCTTCCGGTGGAGGTGGGAGTCCTAGCGGTGGTGGAGGTCCATGTGGTGCGTGCAAGTTTTTAAGGAGAAAGTGCGTGCCGGGGTGCATATTTGCTCCTTATTTCGACTCCGATCAAGGTGCGGCACATTTTGCGGCGGTGCACAAGGTGTTTGGTGCAAGTAACGTTTCAAAGCTTCTCTTACACATTCCACTCTACAAACGTCATGACGCAGTTGCCACAATCTGCTACGAGGCTCAGACTCGCCTGAGAGATCCTGTCTATGGTTGTGTAGCTCACATCTTCGCTCTTCAACAACAGGTAACAATGAACTCATCACCTGCTAGTAATTTCATTTCTGTAAAAGATGGTCATCGTCTTCGTCTGTTACTGAACTTCTTTTATCTGTTAATTTTGCTTGTTCTATCTTGTTATTCGTTAGCTGGCTCAGTCAGCCATGGAAAGAAAAGGGTTGAAACTAGATAGAGGTGCGTGCCCTCCATTTATGGATGGATCGAGAGGTCCTTGTACTTAGATAGAAAGTACGTACCCACTCGTATAGGTTCTTTCAGTGAGAAAATCGATCTGCTTCTTCGGTTTTAGTGCAATCGTACAGGGTCTTTCAGGACCATTCCAAAGTTTAGGACAAGCTTTTCTGCGCAAATCCTGGATTTTGCAGTTATTAAGGAGATGGTCGGTTCTCCTTGTTCTTGCAAGCTATATATATGCATTTTGTTTTCCAGGGGCAAGTCTTAGTATATTAAGTTTAATTATAATGGGTTTGATAGGTCAAAATAATTTAGATAATATTAATTAGGATGGCCATGAATATTATTTAACATAACGATCGACTTCCTAATCTTTTTTAACATATGAAGTTTTATTTGTCATTAAATGATAAAACAAATAGAGTTTTAATTAATTTTTTTGTAAAATAATAAAATTTTAAATTTTAACATAAATATAAAATTTTACTTTCACTAAAGCCCATGCTTAAAATTTTGCTCATATTTTCTTACCTTTTCGAATGTGATTCAATTAAGTAGGGATAGCAATAACGCCCGGGTCAAGGTCGGGTTGATTGGATCTTAAACTTTGTTTTTTGAAAATTTTCTGAAGCTCGACAAGTAATAGCAAAATAGTGTGGTTTTGAATTTTTAATTTAAAAGGATTTGATTGGGTTGAGTCGTACTTGTGCCGGACTGCCTTGAACCTTGGGCTAACCTGATTGCCTCAAGTCGTTCAGGCCTTTGATTGGGCTTGAGTCTCCATTTAACTCCGGGCTCGTCCCATTGTCATCCTTACAAATAAATAGTTATGCATAAATCTAAATTCAATTAAAGACAACAATGGGTCAAGCTTGACCCAAGGTCTGATCGGACCCGAGATAGGGGGCTCGAGTTCAAGTGGGTTCTAATTTTTAAATTAAAAACATAAAAATATAGTCATCTTGCTTATAAAAGTCGATCTTGGACTTGGGCAGGACCTAGATAGCCTTAACTTAATTGCCTTAGGTTAGTCAAGCCTCATATTGGGCTCGAGTCTCCATTTAGCTTCGGGCTTGGCCCATGGGCTGATTTGATTACCTTAGGTCGGTCAGACTTCTGATTGGGCTCAAACCTCCATTTAGCTCCTGGCTCGGCTCATTGTCATCTTTACAAATAAATAGTCATACATAAATCTAAATTCAATTAAAGACGACAATGAGTCAGGCCTGACCCAAGACCTTATCGGGCCCAAGATAAAGAACCCAAGTTCAAGGCAGTTCTAATTTTTAAGTTAAAAATGTAAAAATATAATCATTTTGCTTATTAAAGTCTGACTTTTGGGTAGGATCCGGATAGCCTCAACTTGGGCAGGTCTAATTTTTCAGAAAATTTGGGTTCGAGATATGGTCAACTTGGGCCTGACCTGTTGACTCCCGATCTAACCCAATTTTCATCCTTAATTTCAACTGCTACCTACCTCGTCAATGCTGTAGAAGAATTATGTTCAAACATTATATTTAAAGTTCCTTCGTCAAAAATCTAGATTTGTCTTTCAATAATTTCAGGAATTTGTTTCGAGTTCCCTTCAAGTCTTCAACACGATTATTTGGAAATTAATACGCATTTTTGAGCATAGGTGGTGAATTTACAAGCAGAGCTCACGTACCTGCAAGCTCATCTTGCCACCTTGGAGCTTGCACTGCCGCAGCCGCCGCCACCTTCGACACTGCCAACTCCTCCTCCACTCTCAACAGCCGACCTCCTGCTAGTCCCCTCCGTTCCGGCCAGGTATGACTTGTCGTCCCTTTTGGACCCAACTCTGCAACCCTCATGGGACGTGCAGCAGCGGCAAATGGACCTACTTCAATATGGTGGCAGCTCTAGTGCATCAGCGACCACTGGCAGTTACCTCGAACCTTTGTCACGAGTGGTCCTCCACAGACATGGATCTCCACCAATTGGTTCTATCCCATGTAACGATGCTTTATCATCACCTTCTATGATGACTACCAACCAACAGTACTAGTCAAGCAGCAAAATTGTTCTTCCTTCTTCTCTGTCACTTACTTCCTTTCCTTTTTCTATTCTATATTTTGTATGTTTATTCAAATCTGATTAAAAAGATGTACTGGAAGGGCATTTTATATCCCTTTTTAATAGGCAAGTGATGTTATGCTTCTTGACAACTTTCAAATGGTTCGTATACCTATGACATAAACAGTCTGAACACAACTTTCTTCATAAAGTTACAGAAGAAAGAAACTCTTGTACCATTTCCTTTAGTTACAAGGGGACTTGAAGTGAAGTTCAATGACTGAATGTAGATGCAGAAGGAGCGGGATCCATGCTAAGGATCATATACAATGGAAGGCAGCATTAGATTACCAAAGGTCAGGGGAGCTTTCTCTTCGTTATGGATAGCATATTAGACTGTCCTCAAATCTTCTCAATTGCAGCTTCAACATAGAGTTATAATCGGTACATCTTGCCCGTTAAAGGTGATCCCTTTCACGATATCAAGGCTTTCAGAGTGCAGGAAACAAAGGGAGCTGATGCTTTCGGATGTAAACAGCTTCATCCTACCTTTATCTCCCTACATAATCTTCTTCCATTCTCGGTAGTCAGTAGAGTGAGGTTCATCATTGAGTTATGGAGGTAAAATTGTGCCATCAACGTATCCAAGGAGGTCGGAGGGGAATTTGGTTTCTCCAAACTAGGTAATTGGTAGAGTGGAGTTGTGTTGTCAAAAAGTTGGTAATGTGGGTAAGTTGTTGTCGGACATTGTTGTGTTGAAGTTGCTGGTGTTGAGTGTATTTTGGAGTGAAAAGTCTGTCTGTAGACGTATTAACAGTGCAGTTTCTGTGGCTGTCTTGGTTATTGAATATGTGAAATTTGTAATGCATCTGGTTCCGGGTTGTTGCCGAATTGAAGTTTATGGTTTGCTTCAGAGTATTACTGAAACCGGGTGAGGATTATAAAGGATTTCAAGGATGCAAGGGGAGGTGGCTAAAAGACATGGAAGTGAGCTCTGATACCATGAAAGAGGAAAGTGATATGGAGAAAACTGTATTGAATTTCTGTGTACTTTGTTGTACAATGTAGGCTGTATTTTTATAGCAGTAAGAAAGATAAGTTGAATCAATTTGAAATTGATTCAATCTAAACTAAATGATCAGATAAAGATTACAACAGAAATTAATATTGATAATGTGAAATGATACAGTATATGGAATGAATCAGATGTTATCAGAGAGTAAAATTCTCAGAGATAACCTATCCCAACAGCTAATTTCTTTGCTCTATATAAAGGATTGCACACATTGGAGGTATGGTGTTTCACATGGCTCAAATGGGATAACGGTTTTGAAAGATTCTATGTTCAGTGGAAGATTCAAACTAACTTAGGCTGCGGGAAGTTTGTTGTTTGTTTCCCATGCAGCGAATTCCCTCAAGACAAGCTCCACATGTTTTACCACTCCCAATCTTCTAAACCAGCCTACCAATACTTCAGAAGCTTCTTTACCAATCATTACTCCCTCACTCTCCAATACGACGAGAAATTCCAATGCAGTGTCCAGCTTGTTTTCCTGCTCATATGCAGCTAAAACAAGAGCCACACATTTATCACTTGGTTGAAGACCTGCCCTACACATGTTTCCAAATGCAATGCGAGCGTTTTTACTTTGACCTGCCATTCGATAAGCGTTTATAAGGAGACCACACAATCTAACATCAGGAGGAATACCTGCAAATTGAATTGCATCAAAAACCCTTTGCGCTCCTTCGGTATCTCCAGCCAGTGAATATGCTCTTAACAACGCCTTATAAACTTCAGTTCCGGCACGAGTTTCTTGGGAATCCATTTCTCTAAGTATGGACTCCCCTTCCTCAAGCTTTCCAGCTCTGATGTAGGCCATGATCATTGAACCATATGATCTCTTATCCAAAGGTTCGCCTAATAGCTTTAGCTCTTCAAAAGTTTCTTCAGCTAATCTAAGATTCCCAGCCTTGCCGTACATGACAATCATGGCAGTTAGAGTAACCTGGTCAAACTCGAAGCCAGCTCTCTTCATGGCTAACAGAGTACTTTCAGCTTCTTGAAGATGATTTTGTTTCCCATAATAATGTATTAATTTCGTATAGTCACGAACATTGGCCTCATATGATTCTTCTAGCAATGCAAATTCAGCCACCTAATGAAGATGATGAAACAACAGATTCAGATCAAGATTTTGTAATCAATAACAAGAAAACTCAACCTTTACACTTTTTATCCACAATAAAATGGTTTAAAAGGAGAATAAACACAAACCATATTGACAAGAAACTTGTAAACCTTAACAAAAGAGAACACACAAATCAAAACAAATGTTTCTTAAAAATTCAGAGCAGTTATCGAAAGTGTTATAAACAGAAAACTTCAAGCTGCCAGTTTCTTTTAGAAGAAAATCTTAACTCGATGTGAACTAAAGCAAAGAAAGCAGTACACAAAGACAACCTAGGACATTCACCAATATCATGGGACTGTTGCTACATAGAGTTCACTGTCTTTAGAGATTGATAAGCAATCTTAGGCAGAACTTTGTTTCAAATTATTGCAGACAATAAAAGCAAACCCCAATTCAGATAAAGCTTCGAACTTTAACTAGATAAGGAAGTGTACCCGAACATAAAATGCATGTTGCATACTCTTAAGTTCTCTAAGAACAGAAAGCCAATCGCTTCGTCTGGGCTTCATTATGCTAACCCAAGCACTCAATACATCAGATAGCATAGCCTTTTGATCAGAGAAGTAAATTATCTGTCTCATGACTGCCTTGCATCGTTTGGTCATCCTTCGTGGTAGGTCAGACACCGCCTTCTTTTGTGCTTCTGTGAGATAAGGCCCAACCTCTGTCCATCTAAACCTTGGCTTCTCTTCTTCTTCTTCTTCTTTCACTTTCACTTCTATCTCTTCATGCTCTGAAGTTGCAACTATGGGATGATAATGGGATTTGAAAGGCGTGAAATTTGCTGGTTTTGAAAGTAATGAGTAACCCAGAAATTGGGAGTAATTGGGATTAGTGGGTTCATACTTAAGAGAGTAACAAAGGGAAGGAGACAGGAAAATTTTAATGGCATAAGTCGCCATTGAAACAAAACAGAGACTGACCCAAATGCTAAGCCAATGTAGATGAGGGAGCTCGTGATAGAAGGAAAAAAGCGGTAATTTTAAAATTCCTAGGGCACGTAATCAACAATCCGTTGTAGTCTAGTTGGTCAGGATATTCGGCTCTCACCCGAAAGACCCGGGTTCAAGTCCCGGCAACGGAAGAAAGAGTTTTTCAAATTTTATTTTATCTTGTACATTATAGACTGAAAAGGAAAAAGAGGCTATTGATTCCAATTATTTATAAAAAGAAATCAATTGTCCAGACTCTAGAGATAATCAATGCTAAGTTCTTCAATCTTTTTAAAAATTTACAATCTAGTCTTAAACTTTTAAAAATTTTCAATTGAAGGAATAACTTTTTAGAATCTTAATAATTCTGTTTAAAATGTTAGTTATATTAATAATTTGTTGATTTAACTAATAAAATTTTTGTTCTTTATAACATGTAAATATCTGTCTAGAAATATAAAATATCATTGAAGTTAAGATAATTTTTTCTGACATGTAACTCTCTGTGAAAAATAGTGATTATGGTTGACTGAAGTAGAAAGAATATTTTCAATGGAAAGTGATATATCATAAATAACAAAGATTTAGTTAGTCAAATAAGTAATTTATTAACAAAACAAACATTTTGAACTTAACTATTAATGTTTTAAAAGATTGATTACTCTATTGAAAATTTTAAAAATTTAGATATTAAATTAAAAAAATCTAAAAATTTGGAACTTTAAAATTAGTTATCATGTTGGTGATTCCAACCAGACAACTTGTTATGTTAAGGAATGACAATATGTCCATATTTGCAAAGGTTGGGTCTTGGTTATTATTTTAACTGAACTTGATTAATATGTAAGTGAAAATAATCATGTCACTCAAGAGGGTCGTGGTGGAGTGCCACAGGCTCCTCTATCCTTAAATATGTTCTCGAATCTTAAAAATGAAGTCGCTTTAAAATTTGTGAGCGAAAGCTTTGTCGTCTTAAAAGGTCCTATTTGGCTCGAATCCGAATTAGTAGGTTGTTTATGTATCGTCGGATACCAGGTGGTTTAACTAAAAAATAATAATATTGTCGTTTTCATCAATTAATTTTTAATTAATGCAGATCTATTTAAACTAAGTTAGGCCTATTTAAATTGAATTGACTTAATCAATCTTTCAAATTTAAATTCAACCTAAAATTTGATCAATTTAAACTCAATTTATTAATTTTAGGTTAGTCAAATTAAAATTATCATATTTAAATAGACCAGTTGGATTTCACATAATCTAAACTCAAAATTTTGATAGGTCTAAGTTTAGTTTGATTAATTGAGTTTAAGTTTGATTCAAAATTAATGGAATATTTTAAAAAGGATACTTATGTTCAAATTTGATTCAAGTTTAAACTTTAAATTCACAATTAAATTTAACTTTATTAAAAAAGCCTAAAATTTGTTTGTTAAATTAAGCCCAACTTAATTCAATCCTGAATCTTTGCCCAATTTATTCTGAGTGTAACAGCAAAAAGTAGAAATGACAATAAGTTAAACAATACGCTTAAATCCAATTTATTCCGAGTGTGGGACCATATAGGCTCGGAGTTAAACAACAACGGTGATTTAAATCCAGATGCTGTCTCTAACGGACGGCCCTGATGAGCAACTGAACCCAATGTGACCATCATAGTCTTCTGGTCGCATCTGCATAAACGATAAAACGCTTGGCAACAATACGCTTCATGCTCATTTAATTTCAGACCAAATCAAATCAAATCGACTCATTGAAAATATGGTTAGCAATAGGTCGGACCTAGTTGAGCCCACCCAAACTGGAGTTCGACCTTAAAACGTCTGTCAAAGACGATCCAATTTTATATTTTTAATTAAGAAAAAAGGTCAAATTTTCTAAAATTTTTAAATAGCTGTATTGTCACCCTTAATCAAGAGGCTAGGACACTTCTTTGCACTCAAAAGGTGGAATTATTCACTTTAGGTGCCTCTACACTCGGCCCAATAGAATAGTGAGGGAGTAAATCACGGTTTAATTTTACTTAGCTTCTCATAGAGACGACTTAGTATTCGGTGCGCATAAGGAGCTACCACGTTGGATGAACTCTCACATTGTCGCTGCCAAGACTCGAACCTAAAACCTTGCACTCAACTTCCTTTCTGATAATTAGTTGAGCTATTCGTGCAAGCGGCTAGGTCACTTCCTGATATCATTTGATGGAGTGTTTTGTAAGAGTTGGAGCACCCTGTTTTTGTTAAGATGTTTCAATTCTATATTACTAAATCTTATTTATATATTTATATAAATATATAAATAAGATTTAATAGAAAAAATACAAAGTAATTAACCAAACAAAATATTTGATTGTTTTGTAAGACTTTTCAAGTTCTCTCTCATTTTTGGTTATTAATGTAACGAGGTCTTCATCGTCTGTCAACTCCATGTCTATATCAATTTGTTCAGTAAGTTCATGGATGTTGGTGTCAGCTCATTCAGTAGGCCAGGGGCCTGTTACAGAGGTGCCAGCTGGACTATTTAAGTTCTTCTTCCAACTGTGGGCTTGAGTCCACAGTAGGCCTGTATATTGGACAGGGAATAGATCCTCCAAGAATATTAATGTAGTAATCATCAAAAAAGGCCTATTCACTGACTGGAGGAGTTCTAAGAGGCTGTCTGAAAGCTATTTCTCTAAAGTATGATCCTTGGGATGTGCATATGGGATAAATATCAGACTGTGGATGTTGGTTATATTGGTCAAGAAGACTATAGAGTCCTGCAGTGAGTTGGGTTTCTCCTTCAGACCAATTGGTGCAAGTACGCCAGTAGTCAATATGACTGATAGTACACATCATATTATTACTGGTCATACAGTAAGGAAGATGCAACAACTGAAATGTATAGACATTTTTGTCAGCAAGTGTTGCATTCCATAGACGATGGCGTGAGAGCTCACAAGACATATCAATGCGCCATTTTTGAAGAGGCTGGAACCATTCGAGGAATGCCCATAGAAGGGATCCTGACTATGTTGGATCAGTTAAATGGCGATACAGATGTAGAGGAGAGGGTGCGATTGTACAGGTATATAACGCAGACAAAGACCAGAGGTGCCAAAGTACATCCTCATCAAGAGAGTCGTAAAGGAAATAAATATATTTATAGGGCGTAAGCATGTCAAAGTGACTTGGCTTAGCAACAATGTCATGGTTGAGGAGGATGTTGTGCATGTAGTAGAAATACTCTGGTAAAGGTAAAGAATAGGAGAAAGACTTTCATCATTATTACGTCTACGTGAGAACCAAGGAGGAAAATCTTTTTTGTAACGAGCAAACCTGGGAAGCTCCATGAGCCAATATAGAGGAATGGGGAGTTTCAGTGAAGAAGAAACAAAGAAAAGTGACTTAGAAGATCTAGAGAGATAATCTGCAAGAATATTATGGTGACCTTTCATATGTTTAACTGTGAATTTATAGGAAGAGAACCACTCTTGCCAGCATAGGAGCTGACTGTTGGGAATCTTTTTCCCGCTTATTCTAAAATCTTGGGGAAAGCAGTATTATCCATTTCAATGATGAAGTGGTAAGGAGTGAGGTGAATAGTAAAATTTTCAATAACTCTTTTTACTATGAGAATCTCCTTGTATGAGATATGATAGTGGCATTCAGCTGGGCTGAAAGCTCCACTAGCATGTCCGCAATAATTGCACCTGTCATTAAGTTCTTCGATAAGTACAGCACCCCAGTAGGTGTCACTAGCATCTGTTTGGAGGACACGTTGTCCATGATCAGGAATCTTTAAAGGAGGAGGATCCCGACAGATACGCTTAAAATGTTGGATAGCTATAGTATGTTCTTGTCCCCAAGTTGGCAGATTCTTGCGTAATAGCTTAAATAAGCTTGATGTATAAGTTGCCACATGTGGAATGAAATCTCTGATATAATTCACAATGCCAATAAATTGTTGAATCTATTTAACAGTGAGATTTTCATCAGGAAATTGCAATAGTTCTTTTGCAATATGTGGGCCTGGCTGATAGAATCCATCCTTAAATTGCATTCCAAGAAATTTGATTTTCGTTGTACCAATAATGCTTTTCAAGGCCGAAAGCATAATACCATACTGCTGTGTAAGGTCAAAAAATTGTTGAAGAAGGGCCTGATGTTCCTCACGGGTCTTTGAGAACAAAATGATATCATCAATGTAAATCAAGACATTATTGAGGATAGGCTCGTAGATTTTTGTAATAGACTTTGGAAATAGTGATGGAGCGACTTTGAGTCTAAAGAGCAGCACAATCCATTGGTACTGAGCATTGGGAATGTAGAATGTAGTCTTGTAACATTCTTCAGGGTGAATACCCAGTTGCCAAAAACCTGCTTTAAGATCGAACTTTGAAAAGATAATAGCTTCCTTAAGAAATAGTACCTGTGTACTAATGTTAGGCAGAGGAAACTTATCATCCTGCAGGAATGCATTCAGAGACTTGTAGTCTATGACTAGACATTTCTTTCCACGTTTCTGTTTTGAACGCTTGTTGACATAGAACGCTTGGCAAGCCCAATCCGACTTTGTGGGCTCAATCAATCCTTACTACAATAATACGGCACACTCATCTTGTGCTAGCTTCAAATCATTAGGGTTCATCCCTGGATGTGTGGCTTTCGTAGAATTGATATCCTCATTCTTTTTAAATGGTAGACTTATGAAAAAGTTTAAGTTTTTCCACAGAGGATTTGGATGACTAAACTGTGCATGAGACTCTGGACAGTAGCTCAACAGTTTATCTCGAAGTCCAGTGTAACATGTAAAAACCTGTGTAAGTTTAAACATATTTTTTAAATCAGTGTATGGACTCAAAAGATTTCGATACCTGAGGTCTGTGGGTAGAATCTGTAGATGTTTGGCTTTACAGTAAACATCCATGCCAATAAAAATATCTGAGCCTAGTAGATTACTTTCAAGTACTTTAGTCCAAATTGTACACTAAGGAAAAAAAGCGGATGCCAATTATGCTTATTGTTCTTAACCCAATTTTAAACGAATTCCCATCAGCTGCAGTAAAATACTCTTCATGAGAAGTCCATGCTTCTGCTGGTAGGATATTGGGCTTCATGATCGTACGGCTAGAACCAGTATCTATAAACCCAATGACTTTAATGGGCCGATCATATTTATCTTGTTGAAAGATTTGGATCTGGACATATGGCCGTTGAATTGGAGTACAATCTATCTTCATACATATCTTCTGTAACATGTATAGTGAATCATCATCAGTTACGGTAGGTGAGCTCGATGATTCTTCTTCTGATACAGTCACAGTAACAGCAAACTGTGTTTTACTGTCCTCACTAGTCTGTTCTTCTAGTACTTCCTCAATGTGACTCTGAGGATGAATAGGCAAAAGTTTTTTAAGTTTCTCCAGGAACTTGGCATCTTTCCTGGTTGTCTTAGGACAGTTGTCTAATCTGTTTAATTATTTAAAATTTTTAAAAACTTTTAATTCGATAATTAATCTTTTAAAATTTGTAAAATTTAATTCAAAAATAATTAATAAATAGACGACTATAACATTTACTGGAATGTTATATTAATAAAAGTTAATCATTAAATTAAAACATTTACAAATTTATAAATATATTATTTTAAAATAAACTATTGATTACATATAATAATTTATAGATTACATAATTTAAATAATTTATTAATAAATTAATTATTCAAAATAAATGAGTTTACTTTAGTTGAGATTTACAAATATTATGACAGTATTTATTGTTTTTAAATTTGTATTGAGTAAAAAGCATCACTAACATGCAAAATTTAGAGAAGTCTAGTAATCAAAGTTATGAATACCGTACCGGGCTTGGTACTGGATTGGGTTTTGGAACGGAATTGTACCGGTACAGGTCGGTATCGAGTACCGTTTCGAGCAATTTTTTAAATTTATAAAATAGTCCTTAAAATTTTTAAAAATTGCAAAATAGTCCATATTAGTATATTATACAGTTATACTATATACTTTACTAGTTTACTATTTACATCAATCATGTTTTCAAAAATCTTAATAATAAATAATAATGACAATTAATATGAAATAAGTCAATAACAATAATTTTTAAATA
>JANSVB020000071.1:13949-29455 GCA_025504935.2 Erythroxylum haughtii
GTGAGAAGAGGAGAGAGGCGGCGACGGTGAGGTGAGACCGAGAAGTGAGAAGATGAGAGGAGAAAAAGCTTAAGAGAGAAGAGTAGAATCGCGAAGAAGAAGAAGAAGTCGGGTTTGGGGAGAAAAATTAGGGTTAGTTTTTTTTAAATTGCAAACCAGTCCCTGAAGTTTCAGATTTTTTATGGTATCGCCCGGTACTGGCCGGTACTGACTGGAAACCACCGATACCGGCCGGTATTTAAGGCCGGTACTATGGTGGTCGATTCTGTTCCGGGTTTCGGCCGGTATTGTATGTTCCGGCCGGAACCACCCGGAACGGAACGAAATTCACATCACTGCTAGTAATACACAATCTAATCCTTAACTAGATTTGTTTCTAAATAATTCACATTAAATTTATATTAAATAAAATTTCAATAATACATAATTTCAATAAGCTCCCGCGAGGCCGTCTAAAATCGCAGGATTGTCATACTCTCAGGATCTCTGAGCAAAGACTCCTAACTTAACTAGTGATAATAAGAGTTTGCAGCTTATTACGTACTAGGAGATCTGGACACTATCAGGTATATCATTTGGTTATATTTTATTTTTATTTATTTATGTATTTATTGTAATTTTTTCTTACATAATTATTTAGCGTGTCAGTTTTATTTATTTACTCTTCAATGTATATCATTCTTTTATTGTCACATCTGCATATAGATCTACCGGAAACAACCTTTTTACTATGTAGAAGTAAAGCTACATACTATCAGATCTCTCTAGATCCTGCTTTATTGCCAGATTTCAGACTGGGTGTGATGATGATGATAATAACATGATAATAATTAATTGATTATAAAAATTGTAATAATTTATATAGCGAATAAATTAAATAAGTAAATTTTAAAATAATAACTTATCATTTATATTATTTGATAAATTTAAATTAAATAATAAATAAACTATTATTTTCAATTTGCGATTTCCACGTATAACACATTAAATTGTGTTACACGAAAAGTTTAGATTAGGAATAACGCAATGATTTTGCAAATCTCGAAATAAGTCAAACATGTGTATTTATTATATTTTTTATATGGTCCAATGCTTTTTTCTTTTAAACCATTTTCGTATAAATATATTTAGTTTTTTAAAAACTTATTTTCCGCAACAAAATAAAATAACGAATTTCATAAAAGAAGTGAAAAAAAATCCGCCGTATGATCTAAATTCAGATTTTGAAAATCGACATTTTCTTATTTATATTAAAAATTAAAATATTCAGAAGATTCAACTTTCCCAGCTGAGGTAACACGCAGCGGCTAGCTCACAACACGAGCATCTCACCGTATTTCCAAAACTACCCCCAACTTTAAGACCAGATATTATTAGTGGCCGTCAAAAGCATCTTCAAGAAATTATTAAGCTGGAAAGTGAGTGAATAAACAAATTTATGTATTTTAACATTTTTAAAATAACATTAGTAATGGGGTAAATTATAAGAAAATTAAATTTATATTATTGTTTAGTAATTTGACCTTTAATTTATTTTTTATAATATTATAATCTAATAATTTAAACTTATCATACATTTTCGTAATTTATAAGAATAACAATTGGTAGGATTAAACTTAATTTAATTTTTTTTACGGATTGATATTTAGTCGTTCTTAAGTCGAATAACTTAATTTTTTATAATTCAAAATTGATCAAATTTAGGTTAAATTATTAGAATCTAATATGGGTTTAATTTAATTTCTTTAATTCAAAATTGATCAAATTTAGGTTAAATTATTTTAGTCTAGTTGAATTTAAATAATTTAAAATTTGATCAAATTAAGGTTAAAAATATTATTTTATTCAAAATATATTTAAGTCGTTTGAATTAAGTTAGAGTCTCTCGAGTTTAATTTAAAGAAAAAATTTATTAAACAACAACAATAATAACAACATCATTTAATAAAAACTTCGTTGAAACGGAAAGTTTAAGAAAGTATAATAAAATGTAACCTTATTTTTAATTAATAGAGAAACTGTTTTTAAATTAACCGTATCAACAAATGAAATAAAGTACAAAATTTACATTAATTAAAAGTGTTGTTTACATTATTAAATTTTTAAAAAATTAAATAAATTTGAAGATTGCTTTTAACCATGAGTATTATTTTAATAATATTATGTACAAAATAATACTAAAAAATAACAAATATACTTATTTTCTTTTAAATATTGATGTGAAAATTGGCCTATTATTAAATCATAACCGCCATTATTTCAGACCGTAGATCAACAAATTGAGGGGCATTTATGCCAACACAGCATTCATTTCAACGACGAAGAGCAAATCGCGATCTAAATCTCATCCCTTCTTCGCACACCACAATCGCAGAGCTAACTCTAAAGCTGAAGCTAACTCACTCGCTCTGTCTATCTCCTTCTTTGTTTCTGCTTCACTCTCTTTCTTTAATGCGATCGAATCCAAACAAGCCCTAACATAAGAGCCGTTACATCTCCGATTTCAGATCTGAGTCCAGCGGTTGAGTCACGAGCTCGTCCTAACTCGGGAATGGCTTCTTCGGAAGCCGATTCCCGCCTAAGCCTAGTTCTAGCACCAGCCCTAGAGAAGATCATCAAGAACGCTTCGTGGCGTAAACACTCTAAGCTCGGTCACGAATGCAAAGCCATTTTAGAGCGAATCACTTCTCCGCGGCAAGAGAAGGAGACACCGTCCTCACCGACGGATTCCGACCCCGAAGCTTCGATCCCGGGACCACTCCACGACGGCGGCCCTATTGAGTACTCCCTTGCCGAATCGGAGTCCATTCTCAGCCCTTTGATTAATGCCTGTGCGACTGCCTTTGTCAAGATTGTTGATCCAGCCGTTGATTGCATCCAGAAACTCATAGCTCATGGTTACTTGCGCGGCGAGGCTGACCCCACCGGAGGCACAGAAGCGAAGCTCTTGGCGAAGTTAATCGAATCGGTTTGTAAGTGTCACGATGTTGGCGACGACGCAATGGAGCTTTCGGTTTTGAAAACGCTTTTATCGGCGGTTACCTCAATTTCACTGAGGATACACGGAGATTGTCTGCTGCAGATAGTGAGGACTTGTTATGATATTTACTTAGGAGGCAAAAATGTGGTCAATCAGACAACGGCAAAAGCGTCATTGATTCAAATGTTGGTGATTGTGTTTAGGAGAATGGAGGCGGACTCATCAACGGTCCCTATTCAACCGATTGTTGTGGCTGAATTGATGGAACCGGTTGAGAAATCGGATGCTGACGGGTCAATGACGGTTTTTGTGCAAGGGTTTATAACTAGAGTGATGCAAGATATTGACGGCGTATTGAATTTGGGCTTGCCGAGTAAGGCTTCACTTGGAGCACATGATGGGGCTTTTGAAACTACGGCTGTGGAGACCACGAACCCGACTGATTTGTTGGATTCGACGGATAAGGATATGTTGGATGCGAAATATTGGGAGATTAGTATGTATAAGACGGCTTTGGAGGGGAGAAAAGGGGAGTTGGCTGATGGGGAAGTGGAGAGGGATGATGATTTGGAGGTTCAGATTGGGAATAAGTTGAGGAGGGATGCGTTTTTGGTGTTTAGAGCACTGTGCAAGTTGTCGATGAAAACACCTCCTAAGGAGGCGTCAGTTGATCCCCAATTGATGAAAGGGAAGATTGTGGCTTTGGAATTGTTGAAGATTTTATTGGAGAATGCTGGAGCAGTGTTTAGAACTAGTGACAGGTAACCGTGCATGCACTTTTTTATTGATTTGATTTTGGAAGTTCTTTGCTTAGTTAATGATTTTGTGCGAAGTAATAGATTTATTTGTAGATTCTTGCAAGATGATGATGTGGAGAAATACACAATTGTGAGATTTTAATAAGGATGGATAAGGAGGGAGGAGAGTTGTTCGTGTTTAACTTTTTAATTTTAATGGTTGCCTAATTTACACTTGTATATAGCAACTGGTGACGCCTGGCGAAAGAAAGTTCACTCTTTCAGTTAGGAGAACTTGTCACTCTGTGTTTCTAGTTTCAGTTTGAGAGAAGACTGCGCTTTGACTTCCTTTGAAGTGTAGTTGTGCAGTTGTAATCAAGTTTCCATGAGGTAATAAAATGTCTGTAGGGAAATTTGTCTTAGCTTGAATTAAATATTAATAACTTTAACAATCATAGTTATCCTTAATTTAAGGAATTTGAATAGGAAATATCCTCGCATTGCAAGGTATTTGGAAAGTTTTTCCTGTGTGTACATATGAATTGTGGTCTAGTTGGGTTTCCTTGCAACTCATGGTAGTCCTTTTGATGGATGGAAGCCATGAAATCAGGAGCTAAATATGTTTATCATGAATGCAGTGACCTCATTTCCTTAGTTTTTTGAACCAGGGCAAAGTCAACTATTTCCAATCAATTGGGTAATTTCTCCTCTCTTGGCCATGTAGCCACCATAACAAAATTGCGTCCATGTGACTGGTTTTAAAGTTTATGTTCTTTTTGTGTGTTGTTAGTCAGCTAGGATGATATTTGGTTTCTTGTATAGGTGAGCAGGGTCTGGTTTACATTTATGAATACTCTCTTTTGGGTGGTTTGAGAAGCTATACCACTTTTCTTATGTCTTCTTCAATTCTTTCAAAGCATAACAAACAAATTCCTTGATATGCTGTTTATTCTCTTCTTGGAACAGGTTTTTGGGTGCAATTAAGCAATACTTGTGTCTGTCTCTGTTGAAGAACAGCGCTTCAAATCTCATGATTGTTTTCCAGCTTTCTTGCTCCATTTTCATCAGTCTGGTTTCGAGGTTTAGAGCTGGATTGAAAGCAGAGATTGGAGTGTTTTTCCCTATGATTGTTCTCAGAGTTTTAGAAAATGTATCTCAACCTAATTTTCAACAGAAAATGATAGTACTTCGGTTTCTGGACAAGCTCTGTGTTGATTCGCAGATCCTGGTAGATATCTTTATTAACTATGATTGTGATGTCAATTCATCAAATATATTTGAGAGGTATGTTCTTTGATTTCTTTTAGATATCTAGTTGAGACTACATGATTAAAATCCTAATACTTCTAATTTGTAACTTGGTTTGATTGTTCTTATTTTTCAGAATGGTCAACGGACTTCTCAAAACTGCCCAGGGTGTCCCCCCTGGTACAGTCACTACGCTGTTGCCACCTCAGGAGGTGAATATGAAACTTGAAGCTATGAAGTGCTTGGTGGCTATTTTGAAATCAATGGGAGACTGGATGAACAAACAGTTCCGCATTCCTGATCCTCATTCTAGAAAATTTGATGCAGTTGAAAACAGTCCTGATTCTAGCAATGTTACCATTGCAAATGGGAGTGGGGACGAGCCTGTTGAAGGATCTGATTCTCATTCAGAAGCGTCTACTGATGCTTCTGATGTTTCCACTATTGAACAGCGCCGTGCGTATAAGTTGGAACTTCAGGTATGTATGATTGAATGTTTGGATGCTTGCAAATAAGTTGTCTTTCTGTTTATGTTCTGGGGTCTTCCCTGGGAATCTAATGGAGAAGTTGTGGCAGGAAGGTATTTCTCTTTTTAATCGGAAACCCAAGAGAGGAATTGAATTTCTGATCAATGCAAATAAAGTGGGCAACTCACCTGATGAGATAGCAACTTTTCTTAAAAATGCTTCTGGTTTGAATAAGACGCTGATTGGTGATTATCTAGGAGAAAGGGAAGAGTTACCGCTTAAAGTAATGCATGCCTATGTGGATTCTTTTGAGTTTCAAGGTATGGAGTTTGATGAGGCTATCAGGGTCTTTCTCCAGGGCTTTCGGTTGCCTGGGGAGGCACAGAAAATTGACAGTATAATGGAAAAGTTTGCTGAGCGATACTGCAAATGTAACCCAAAAGTTTTTACTAGTGCTGATACGGCTTATGTCCTTGCCTACTCTGTGATAATGCTTAACACTGATGCCCATAATCCCATGGTGAAGAACAAGGTCTGATATAGATATATTGCTTTTATGCAGTTGTATTTGTTTGACAGAGTGGTTTATAATTTTCTGTAATGTTGAACTGTCTCTTCCTGTGAATAAATGCAGATGTCAGCTGATGATTTCATAAGAAACAATCGTGGCATTGATGATGGAAAAGATTTACCTGAGGAGTTCATGAGATCATTGTTTGAACGGATTACACGAAATGAGATTAAAATGAAAGAAGATGATTTGGCACTCCAACAACGGCAGTCTATGAACTCCAACAAAATTTTAGGGTTGGATGGCATACTGAATATTGTTATCCGCAAGCGGGGTGAAGATATGCATATGGAGACAAGTGATGATCTTATTAGGCGCATGCAGGAACAATTCAAAGAAAAAGCTCGCAAATCTGAGTAGGAATTACTGGTTTTCTTATGATGCAAAACTTTACTACTCTTCCATAGGCCCCCTTGTGCACTGATGAGCATAGTGTTTCTACTTCTGTATTGTTTTGTATTTACCCTTAGAATATGACCATTTCTTAAAGGTTCTGATGCCAAATGCATTTACTTAGCATTTAGCTGCTAGAGTTGCATGGTTGAAGTTTGCGAGAGCTCAGACAGACATGGTTTCTTATTTGATTATTTCATCACTTGAAAATATCCTCTTATTGTGAATTTCCTATTTATTGAATTTGTGTAATCTTTATGTGGTTCTCATTGATCTGCACTGGTCTTGTTATTTGTAGGTCAGTCTATTATGCAGCAACAGATGTTGTGATCCTTAGATTCATGATTGAGGTATGCTGGGCGCCCATGCTGGCTGCCTTCAGTGTTCCTCTTGATCAAAGTGATGATGAAGTAATTATAGCACTGTGTCTTGAAGGTTTCCGTTATGCTATTCATGTTACATCGGTGATGTCCATGAAGACTCATAGAGATGCGTTTGTGACTTCCTTAGCAAAGTTTACTTCCTTACATTCTCCTGCTGATATAAAGCAGAAAAATATAGATGCTATCAAGGTTGGTACTTGACATTTCTGAATTTCTTATACATGCCAGGAAAGATGGGTTAAATTTGTGCTCCAAATTGTTTATGTGTCTGAAATTCTGTTAAAGTAGATTGCCTGTTGGGTTGTGCTTGATGACAAGTTATCTATGTTAATCAATACCTTAACATTTTTCTTTGGGTACATGCTATCACGAGAATAATTGTCTTTTGATGGCAGCTCTGCTTTGAGATGTTCTGTCATCTTGATATGAAAGATTATGTAACACACACACACACGCGCGCGCGTATATATGACTTATTTATTCAGCTGGAGCCTAATAAAGTTTCCACATGCTTATCATATTCTCCTCACCAATAAATTAGCTCAATATCTGAATCCTCCTTAATCTGCCTAGGAGATTTTCGGTGGGAAAATATTCTGTGTTTTTAAACATATGAAGGCTTCTTTAGCTTTGACAGATGTTTTTGGGCAAGGTAGTGATCATTTAGCTGAGCACATGGTATTGTGAGGATTATATTAGTTTCTTGTCCGTGGATAGACAAAAAAATGCTGGAACTTCCCTCTCTGAAGTTACCTTTCTGGGAACGCAACTCTAAAAGGTAGTGACATAACAAATAGATTAGAATTGAATGTTATTTGATTTTCTGAGAAAACTTTGGTCTCAATGGAGGTAAAAGTTCAAATGACAATTACAAGGATATCTGTGTGCGTGACTCTTTGCTATTTGGATGTGCCCATTTGGAAGCTAGTAAATTGTCTTGATATTGATAACTTTATGCAGCTTATTAACTACTAGCTTGGAAACTATATTACACGGGTCATAACGTACTGAACTTTGTACCATTAGGCATTTGCTTCATGTATCTAACATTGCATTTATTGTGTTATCAGGCGATAGTTACCATTGCAGATGAGGATGGTAACTATTTGCAAGAAGCTTGGGAGCATATATTGACATGCGTGTCACGCTTTGAACATCTGCATCTCTTAGGAGAAGGTGCTCCCCCAGATGCTACCTTTTTTGCCTTTCCCCAGAATGAGTCTGAAAAATCAAAGCAAGCTAAGTCAACTGTTCTACCTGTTTTAAAAAAGAAGGGACCTGGGAGGATGCAGTACGCAGCTACCGCTGTGATGAGGGGTTCATACGATAGTGCTGGCATCGGTAGTAATGCTTCTGGAGCTGTCACTTCTGAACAGATGAATAATTTAGTATCCAATTTAAACATGTTAGAACAAGTCGGAAGCTCTGAAATGAATCGCATATTTACACGGAGTCAGAAATTGAACAGTGAGGCAATAATTGACTTTGTTAAAGCTCTTTGTAAGGTGTCTATGGAGGAACTTCGATCTGCATCTGATCCGCGGGTATTCAGCCTCACAAAAATGGTTGAGATTGCGTATGTATCACCTTGCTTCTTCGTTTTTTTTCATCATTTTTTTAATCTCTCGAATGATTCATGAACTGATTTCACTTTTTGTTCTAATCATTTGACTTGACATATTATTTCAGGCATTATAACATGAATCGCATCAGGCTTGTATGGTCAAGCATCTGGCACGTGCTTTCTGATTTCTTTGTAAACATTGGCTGTTCTGAAAATCTTTCAATTGCAATATTTGCCATGGATTCATTGCGACAGTTATCAATGAAATTCTTAGAGAGAGAGGAGTTGGCAAACTACAATTTCCAGAATGAATTTATGAAGCCTTTTGTCATTGTCATGCGTAAAAGTAGTGCTGTTGAAATCAGAGAGCTGATCATCAGATGTGTTTCTCAAATGGTTTTATCTCGTGTCAACAACGTCAAATCTGGATGGAAAAGCATGTTTATGGTATTGACATCCTTCCCATCAAACTCCCATCATCTTATTATGTGGGTTTGGTTATGATTTTTCCTTTTTTTTTTTCTACATGGCTTGTTTTGTCTGTTATGCCGTAAAGAACTTACACTTGATTCTTCAGGTTTTCACAACTGCAGCATATGATGATCACAAGAACATTGTACTCTTGGCCTTCGAAATAATGGAGAAGATTATTCGAGACTACTTTCCCTACATTACCGAGACTGAAACAACTACTTTCACAGATTGTGTTAATTGTTTAATTGCATTCACCAATAGTAGATTCAACAAAGATATCAGCCTGAATGCAATTGCTTTTCTTCGATTCTGTGCTACAAAACTTGCAGAAGGAGATCTTGGATCTTCATCAAGGAACAAGGAAAAGGACTCCTCTGCAAAAGTTTCTCCATCTTCCCTTGAAGCTGGAAAAGATGGAAAACAAGATAGTGGAGAGAGCACAGATAAGGAAGATCATCTTTATTTCTGGTTCCCTTTACTGGCAGGTATGGTTCAGCATGAGTTGTATATATCATATTATCAAAGAATTTGTTCCTCAAGCTGTAGAGCTTTGCTCTTTGTTCTTCTCCCTGCAAATTTTTTCTCTTAATGTAAAATATATTTCTATGATATTGAAATGATTGTTGTTTGTTGTGCAGGTTTATCAGAACTTAGCTTTGATACTAGGCCTGAAATTAGGAAGAGTGCCTTACAAGTGCTGTTTGAAACTTTGCGGAATCATGGTCATCATTTTTCTCTACCTTTATGGGAGCGAGTTTTTGAGTCAGTCCTTTTCCCAATATTTGACTATGTGCGGCATGCTATTGATCCTACTGGGGGCGAGTCTCCTGGACAGGGCATTGATAGTGATTCAGGTGAGCTTGATCAGGATGCATGGCTATATGAGACATGCACGTTGGCCCTCCAACTGGTTGTTGATCTTTTTGTGAAGTTCTATAATACCGTCAATCCTCTTTTGAGGAAGGTGTTGATACTTCTGGTTAGCTTCATTCGACGTCCTCATCAAAGCCTTGCTGGAATTGGTATAGCTGCCTTTGTTCGATTGATGAGTAATGCTGGGGAACTATTTTCAGAAGAAAAGTGGCAAGAAGTGGTTTTGTCATTAAAAGAGGCAGCCAAAGCAACCCTTCCTGATTTCTCCTATATTGCTGGAGATTCTATGCGAGCAAGCCATGGACGTTATGCCCAAGTTAATGGAGAGTCTGGTGAAACTGGTACGGCTGATGATGATCCAGAGAGACTGATGACACGTCGTCTTTATGCTTCTATATCTGATGCAAAATGTCGAGCAGCTGTTCAACTTCTATTGATTCAGGTAATATTTGATTTGATGTTGGGACATTGTTATACACTATGCTATTTATATTACATGTGGGTTAGTTGTTGCCGACCTGTTGTCATTCTCTTCGCTGTAGTCAAAGTCTCTTCTTCTACAAGTGTTTAAGCATATACCTGTTCTATATGGCAGGCAATCATGGAGATTTACAGCATGTATCGACATCATCTTTCTGCAAAAAATGTCTTGGTCCTCTTCGATTCATTGCATGATGTGGCATCCCATGCTCACAAGATCAATACAAATTCCATGTTACGATCAAAGCTACAGGAGTTTGGCTCAATGACTCAAATGCAAGACCCTCCACTACTGCGCCTAGAAAATGAGTCTTTCCAGATTTGCCTCACATTTTTACAAAATCTAATACTTGATAGACCTCCAAGTTATGATGAGGCTGAAGTTGAATCTTGTCTTGTGAGCCTCTGCCGGGAGGTTTTGCAATTTTACATTGAAACTTCCTGTTCTGGACAGACTTCTGCATCTCCATCCGATGGGCAACATCATTGGCTGATACCCTTGGGCTCTGGAAAACGTAGGGAATTAGCTGCACGGGCACCTCTTATTGTTGGAACTCTCCAGGCAATTTGTAGTTTGGGAGATAACGCGTTTGAAAAGAACTTGGCTCGTTTCTTTCCTCTTCTATCTAGCTTGATAAGTTGTGAGCATGGTTCAAATGAAGTCCAGGTGGCTCTCAGTGATATGCTTAGCTCATCTGTTGGCCCTATTTTGCTCAGATCATGTTGATTTTGGTAAGATTGTACTGAATTTTTTGGTTGTCTCATACCTTATCACTGCTTCTAGCTTCTGATTTATATGTTTTTGATTTATTGTAATTGTTACTGAAAAGTAGATATGCAGTAATGAAGAGTTAGCAATGATTTTGGATTAGCCAATTCTTCGGAATCTTTCTAGTTAGTCATTCAGCAGCATTGCACCTCTTTGTTAAAAAGAATTCGTTCACTTCTCCGAAGTTTTCATGTTGTATGCTAGTTCATTTTCTCCCTTTATCTCTTTCAACGGTCTGATTATCAGAACAATAATTCCTCGTTAAAAAGTCTCTTCAATTATATCTGATGGTTTCTGTTCTCGACCATTACCTTCTCCCTGTATATTCCTTTTTTCGCCGTGAGTTGTTAATAGTGTGAACAGTGGTTTGAAAATTGACTTAAAGATCATCTTGGGATGGATTCTCTTCTTTCATATTACTTAATGGTTGATCGTTGTGGATTAAGCCTTGGACTTGTAATTTATGACTATGGGACTGATATCTGTTGGGAAGAACGTTATTTGTTGGTTCCTAACCTGATTGTGACGCCTTGAGCAAGATGACTGTAATCATAGTTATCTGGAAATCGGCCGCACACAATACAAGCAGTGTCGCTGACATGTAGAACTTCTAGATATGGAAGGACTAAACAGTGGGCCGTCCCAAGTTTTGACTTTTTGGAATTAGTTTCAATTAATAATTTATCTGATGTGTATAGCTTATATACTAACATAATAAGAAATCTGCCCGCAAGATTGACTTGGTCTGATATCTAATATTATCCTGTTTTATAGTGTTTAATGAATCTCAGCTATTTATTTATGTGAGTTTTATGTAGGTTTTATGTAGATCTTTCGTGAATCTCGTAAAATAAATAGTTGAGATTTTATAAGTCAAAATAAGATAGAATAATATTGGATAGAGGATCGATCCTTAGGCAGCCAAGTGGAAATTTCATTCCTAAATTACTAGAATGGAAGTAAAGACGCAAAAGAATTGGAGAGCTTCTGTAGTCGCGGAGACTTCCATATTTTTAAGTTGAAATGAAATAATGCGGCGTTGGCATTGCTGGCACTCTTCACCACCACTCAAGGACCTCCTGACCTAATCAACGAAATCGCCTGACCACGTCCCTCGTTCGTTGTCTATTTATCCTTGTCCAAGTTGTGAGTGAGTCATCTTACGCGCCCTAAGACCTTCAACTAGATTTTAACGATTGACTATATGATGTGAATCCCGAGGTCCAAAACAGAAGATTGTCCGGTCATTGATGCAGTGTCTTTTCCCTTAACTCTGTGTGTGCCCACAGGAATTATTAGGATTGTCATTTCATTCATTTTCACCTATATATACAAATAATCACTTCCCTCTATGTTCAATTACTATCTGAATATCTGATCTCTTCGAATATTATTAACCAAAAAGACATGCTAAGTCATCTCAGGACTTACTTGACCAATTTGTGTGAAAGGGTCCAAGTGAAATGCAAGAGGAGAAAAGGGAAGAAGCTGTGTTTTAGCTTTGATTCCTTAACATCGTCTTTGGCAGCTATGGATGTCCCCGATCAACTCAGCCAAGTGTTCAAAGTCATCGACGCAAATGGGGATGGTAAGATATCGTCTCATGAGCTGAGCCAACTGCTTTGTGTGTTCGGGTACAACAAATCGGAAGCTACGAAGGTAGCTGAAGGTATGCTGAGAGAAATGGACTGCGACGGTGATGGGTTCGTAGACTTGAACGAGTTCATCGACGCCGTCAACGGCGGTGAAGAAGAGTATCTTGTGGACGCATTTCGGACCTTTGATCTTGACAAGAATGGTCTCATCTCTGCTAGGGAATTGCAGAAGGTCCTCAGTAGCCTAGGATCAGACGACTGTAGCCTACGAGATTGCAGACTTATGATTAAAGGAGTTGATAAAGATGGTGATGGGTTCGTTGATTTTAAAGAGTTCCGATCGATGATGAATTCATCAAGAGCAATCTAGAAGATGAACCTTTCAAACTACGGTGTGATACAGAATAATTTGGTAACGTAAACTCTTATCCACCCTCTTGTTTCTTCTGTTCTAGCAGACCCTTTAGCTCTGGGAGATTTTTTGTACACAAGTTCTTACAAGGCAAGGTTATATCACTTCTAAAAACCCATTTCATGCAAAAACTCTCTTCTCTAAAGGACTTTTCCAGACTGTAAAAAGCTCTCCCTACCATTTGTTTGTACTGAACATCTTCGACTCTGGCATCTATCTCTCTCTCTCTCTCTCTCTTTCTCCTCCTCCTCCATGATAGGAAATGGGCAAATGGGTTCTCTCCTCTTGTCACATTATGCTTGTCAATTTCAGGGTCTTAGTTCATGCCAACCCAAAATGTATAAGCCTTCTTGATTGCTCAGACACACGTACTAAAAAGTCTACCGAGACTGCTAGGCCACAGGACCAGGCTTCAGATACAAACAAGCACGAGTCATCATTATCCTCACGCTTCCCGTCTCTTTAACTTTTGTTGTTTCCTTTGGAGTTGGTGGTGACTGAATATTCAATTATTGCATGCACTAAGTTATCTATCCATCCAAGATATTTTCTTACCCACGCGCTCCCTAATCATGTATGTTCTTTATCTCTTTCAGACTCCTTGTGTTTTACCTTTTGTTCTCCTCGTTCCAAATTGTGAGTAGGTGAAGTATAGCGTGATTTTCGAGAGGATTAACAAAGAAAAGTACTAAATTTTAGGGTTTTAAATTAGTGGTCGCAATTATGAATGTAATTATAAGCAATAATTTGCTATAGTTGCTTTTTTATAACTTATAATTGTGACTTAATAATTGCAATAATTCATAATTCACAACTACTAAATTGAGGCTACTGATCAAGTCACATAAACAAGAAAGGTTGAATATATTATGACCCTCCTCAAATTCTCAAATTCTAGTTAGAGTGAAAAGTCTTGATGTGTAAGATCATTTAATTTTAAGTTATTAACTCTTTAAAACATGGGATTTATCAAATATGATATATATTTTACCATATATTTAATATACACCCAATAAAAGTAATAAAAAATTTTAAAAATAAAAAGCTATTGATATTTCCCTTCAAATCAGAGCCAAAAGCTGAAAATTGGAAGCTAATAACCAAAGGTTTGAACTGATCTAATTTGTACGGGTTGAGTTGGTGGGGTAGAGGATCATAAGTCAAAAGGTCTTATGTTTGATTCTTCGTATTTACACTTTTTTGATCTGAGTTTATCGTATAGGATTTATCTTGTGCGAAGTACCTATAATTTATAAATTATTGTGTCAATTCAAAAATTTACGTACACATTCAAAAAATTAGCAGCTGTGGGTTTTTTTTAAAAAATCATGATTTTCTTATAATTCAAAGTTAGAAGTTAGACCATAATTAAATGGTCTATTTTGCGAGCCCAAATCCGTGAATTTCGTTGGACTTGGATTGGGCTCTGAACCTTTTATGATACTATTATAAAGGATGAGCTGTTATGTTAGTACCAATTCTTTTCAAGGACCCAGCCAAAGGAAGCCAATCCAATACGAAGACCACCCTCCACGGCCCTTTTTCTGCTTTAACTTTTATTTTTATACCAAGTTTATTATCTTTTACTGATTTCAAAATTAATGGTTAAGCTTGATTTCACTCAATTTGAGTTTATGCATTTAAGTTTGAGAATTTTTTAATATAATTAATTAAATTTAAACTGAATAGATTAAAATTAACATATTAAATTAATTTTAATCAATTTTAAACTTAATTTCAAATATTTATATATAATAGAATTCATAATTGGACAAGATCAGGAATAAAGTGATAAGTAGTTAATTCTAATAGTCAAATGAGAAATAGAAGACTTAAGTGATTTAAACATATTAAGAGAAAATATCGTGACGCTCCAGTGAAAGAATACAAGAAGATTGTCCTTAAAAATTTTAAGAGAAGAAGAGGATGAACCGAGAACTTGGCCGTTAATAGAAAACTTAACGAACTAGAATATTGGTAAAAGACCTTACATAGAATATTGGTTTGATGGTATGAACTGTTGTTTTTCCCCACGTGGACTTATACTGTTGTGAAAAGAAAATAAATTTCAACAGAAAATAGACTAGTTTAATGGAGGAATCTAAGGTCTCTACGTTTTCTTGTATTTAAGAAGTTTTTATCTCATGCCTCTAACTTATTATTCAGCAGCTATAAATAGCAAAACAATCCAACAACTTGGCTAATTACAAGAAACTACTCTGCTATTAACAAGGAACTAAAATCTAAAAACTTAGAATAGCAGAGATACATACAACTACTAATATCTGTAGCAAGATTTATTCAAACACAAATTAAATAAAAATTAATAAATAAAGAGGCACGTGACACTCCCTCCCCCTTAAGTAAACCTTTTGTCCTCAAGATGAATATATGAAAAATTGGTCTTGATCTCATTAAACTCTTCCTAAGTGGCTTCTGTAGGAAACAAGCCTCGCCAATAAAACAAGACCTCATGCTTTTTCCTCCTCATTCTACTATCCAAAATGGCTTCAGGTTGTGGAGAAACTGTGAAAGACAATTGTGACTGCACGGCAAACAT
>JANSVB020000071.1:38072-48443 GCA_025504935.2 Erythroxylum haughtii
TGTATCAGATTATTATTTTGGATTTTAATTTACTGATTTCTGATTTATTGTGGTTTAAATTATTGTGATGCCATATGAGTTTTTAGCGAAATTTTCTGATAGTGTACCTTTATCGTGGGATATGTGTCGGAGCAACCTTCGGACGTCCCGATATGTACCCTACGGTGAGGGGGCGCTACAAGTAAGCTCTGCTTTATGCCTTTGACAAATATCACATTCTCTTATGAAATTTCGTACTTTACTCTTAAGCCCTTGTCAATAAAATGTGGAGCGTTTTGAGAAACCCTTCATGATTGCTATTGTGAAATTGCTCATTTATTTTTTTAATCAAAGGTGAATCCTTTGTTAGATAAATTCTCTCTTTAAATAATAGAATCCCATCTCTATGTTTCCATGGACCAAGTGCTTCACCATTAAGTACGCGTTTAACTATTTTACCCATATCCGGATTAAAACTAGTTTCTTTTTTAATAGAATCAATCCAATATGGAATTGGGCATGAAATAGCCAAAATTTGGGCCTCTCCATCTCCTTGTTCTTCTCTTCTGGATAGAGCATCGGCAACGATGCTTTTTTTTCCACCTTTATATTCAATAGTAAAGTCAAATCCCATCAGCTTGAATAACCACCTTTGTTTTGTTGATGATGTAATTTTTTGGCTCCATAAATGCTTTAAACTCTGGTCATCAATCCTCACAATGAATTTCTGACCAAGAAGATACGGTCTCCATTTTTACATAACAAGAACAAGTGCTAAAATTTCCTTCTTATATGCAGACAAGAGAAGGTGTTTACTACGTAAAGGACAACTATAAAAAGCAATTGGTCGTTCTTGCATCAATACAGCTCCCACACCTGATCCTGAAGTGTCACATTCAACAATGAATTGTTTGGAGAAATTCAGGAGAGCCAAGATTGGGGCACTAGTCATCACTTCCTTTAATTTGAATAATGCTTCCTCCGCCGCAGGTGACCATTTGAATGCATTCTTCTTCAACATCTTGGTTAAGGGATTTGCTACTTTCCCAAAATATTGAATAAATTTTCGGTAATAGCCACAAAGACTCAAAAATCCCCGTAGAGATTTTGAAGTAGTAG
Source organism: Erythroxylum haughtii (assembly GCA_025504935.2). Classification (NCBI taxonomy): domain Eukaryota; kingdom Viridiplantae; phylum Streptophyta; class Magnoliopsida; order Malpighiales; family Erythroxylaceae; genus Erythroxylum; species Erythroxylum haughtii. The sequence continues at coordinate 39,171 of JANSVB020000071.1, forward strand.
GCTTTGGCTAGCCTTGTATAGTCTCAATTTTCTCTGGATCTACAGTAACTCCACCATTAGTAATTACATGACCAAGGTACTTAACTTCCCTTTGGCCAAATTGACAGTTCTCCATTCTTATAAACAATTGGTGAGCTTGCAAAATTGAAAATACAGCCTCTAAATGTTTTATATGTTCATCCCAAGTTTTGTTGTAAATGAGGATATCATCAAAAAATTAAAGAATGAACTTTCTTAAGTAATCTTTAAATACCTCATTCATTAGAGGCTGGAATGTTGATAGGGCATTAATGAGACCGAACGACATGATCAGAAATTCGTAATGGCCCTAATGCATGCGGAAAGCTATCTTCTCAATATCTTAGGAATGAAGTTTGACTTGGTGATAACCCGACCGAAGATCCAATTTGGTGAAATATTGGGTATCGTCAAGCTCATCAAGTAATTCTTTGATAACAGGTATGGGAAATTTATCTTTCACAATATTTTTATTTAATTCTTTGTAATCAATACACACTCGCCATGACCCATCATGCTTCTTTACCAACAGAACAGGAGCAGAATATGGACTCTGACTTGGTCATATTATTCCTACAGTTAACATTTAGGACACTATCTTTTCAATTTCTGACTTTTGATAGTGTGGATAACGATAGGGCTTCGGTGAAATTGGTTTCAGATTCTTTAAGGGTATTTTGTAGTCATGGAATCGTTATAATGGTAGCCCAGCTGGTTCAGCTAATAGTACTTTGAATTTCTCCAACAGATTCTATATTTGAGGATGTAGCTCAAGTTCCTTTTGATGATTAGGTAGATTTCCCAAAATTTGAAGCAAAAAATCGGCTTTGTTCAGCTTAACCATTTGTTCCATTTGGTACACAGTAATGGGTTGATTTTCTGGAATTGGGGTGCCCTGTAAAATTATGTCATTAAGAGTTTTACAAAATCCTAGACAATTGGTCCCAATGTTTGCAACCATTGGGTTCCCAAAACAATGTCATAGCCTTCCAATGATAAAATGTACAAATCAACAATTACAGGAACTCCTTGAATAAGTAGTTGAGTTCAAGTACATTTACCTGAACTTGCCAATTTTTCTCCTGAAGCAACAACCACCTTCAATCCCTTGCCCTTCATTGGTACTAACCTAGCTTTCTTTGCAAATCTCTCACCTACAAAGTTGTGAGTGCTTCCTGAATCCACTAGAATTGTGCCACACATATTGGATAATTTTCCGTAAAGCCACATAGTCTCTGGGCCTTCAAAACTTGAAAGTGCATGTAAGGATATTGCTGGAATTTCTGCTGAATCTTGATCCTCAATTTCCATCTCTGCATCATCGTCACTATTCTCCAAAATAGCTTGAATGGAAAAGAGGTTTTTGCACCTGTGTCCCGATCCATATTTTTCATTGCACTTGAAGCATAGTCACAACATCTTTCTTTCATTCAGCTCGTCCCAAGTCAACCTCTTGATGTTGTTGCTTATTGGTTTAATTGGTGTCGAAAAGGATCGCGATGGTTGGGGTGTCGAACGAGTAGGTGTTGCAGAACCCTTCCTATGTGATAAATTCCTTGCCTCATACAACCTTGCAAGTGAAATCGCTTCCGACAATGTTTTTGGGTGGTTGACTTGCACATCTATTCTTATAGAGATTATTAATCCACTCACAAAACAATTTACTTGTCTTGCTTGAGATAGGTGTCCCACTTTGGCTAGCAATTTCTCAATTTGAGTTTGGTAATCTTGATCAGTACCAAGTTGTTGTAATTTCGATAATTCACCAAAGAAATCAAAGAATTGATTAGGACCATACCTTGAGTGAAGCCCCTACTTGCATTTTGGCCATGTGATGATCAGTGTCTCTTGTTTTAAGGGTTGGTATCACAACTGAGTATCTCCTTCCATATGAAAAGAGGCGATTGAGACGTGCTCAATTTCTGGAGTATTATGGAACTGGAAGAATTGTTCAGCTCGACAGAGCCAACTTGTGGGATCTTCTTGCCCATTAAAACAGGGAAAATATAGCTTAAACAATTTGGGAACAAACGAAGAGCCACTCCCAAAGCTTTTTTTCCTTTCACGAGACTCCATGGCTCTCTCCACAATTGATTCCTCTTTCCCTTTGATGACTGACCAGTACATTAGTCCATATGAGAATTAAGTTGGGAGAAGAGTTCTTCCAAGCGGGTAACAATTCCTTATTACCCTCCAGAAAGGGACTGAACTTGTTGTTCTAATTGCTCCACTCTTTGGTCCATGCCTGAGCTCTGATATCATTTTGGTATGAACTGTTATTTTTCCTTTTGTGGATCTATACTGTTATGAAAAGAAAATAAATTTCAACATAAAATAGACTGGTTTAATGGAGGAAACCAAGGCCTCTACGTTCTCACGTATTTAAGAAGTTTTTATCTTATGCCTCTGACTTAGTATTTAATAGCTATAAATAGCAAAACAACCCAACAACTTGGCTAATTACAAGGAAACTACTCTGCTATTTACAAGGAACTAAAGTCTAAAGACTTGGAATAGCATAGATACATGCAACTACTAATATCTATAGCAAGACTTATTCAAACACAAATTAAATAAAAATTAATACATAAAGAGGCATGTGACATTCGACTAGTTTAATCATAAAAATTTTGAATTGGTTTAATGTTTTATTCAACTTACCTTAATAATTAATCTTATTATTAAAAATCAATCATTTAATTTTAATAAACTAATTAGTTTTTATAAACTAATCAATTTTTATTTAACAATATTTTAATTAAAATTTAACTTTTTAAGTAGTTCTTTAATCATATTTCAAAATTTTTATTTTGTTTAATCTTTATCCTATATCTATTTTATAACGAGTTAATAATTATTGAACCTAAATTTTTTATTTTGAAAATTTAATTTTCGATCTAAATTTTAGTTATCGGTTGACATTAATGGCTGCCACTTGCACTATTGTTTTCAACTTTAAGAGAAGACATCGAATTATTCCAAAGAAATCACATGGGAACCTACACTTGGTCGGCGGTTTTAGTCTAAAATATTCCGTCGCAATGCTCCAAGCTGTTTTTTTTATTAATTTTACTGAAAAATAAGTCATGAACGATCGATTCATTGGGTTTCTTTGGAGGATAGAACAAAAGGGTTCACCATTCACGACCCACTTTCGAGTGAAAAAGCAGCTTCTTGGAGAGGAAGAACATGCATGCAAATTTATGCTTAGATTCCAAAGACCTAGGTCCTTTTCACATGGTCGAAATGGTGTCTTTCTTCTTTGATGCGGTCCATTTTGATCACACACTAATGCATAACTTTTAAGAAAAACAATTGTTAAGTTTGTAGGGTATGTTTAGTGATGTATTGCAGGCCTACCGATCTTCTTTTTAGGTGAATTCTTTAGACGTAACTTTTTGAAAGATCAACAAAACACTTTTATAAAGTTTAAATAGCAAATATTAATACGAGAATAAGAAATGAAACAATAGACCCGGTCTATACTAAAAGAGATCTATTTTCTACCCAAATTTTGACTCATTAATCTAGATTATTTATTGAGTCACTTATTATCTTTATCTGGATCAAATTGTACAACTTGACTGATAATTTATTTAAAAACCAAAAAATATAATTAATGTTGTCTAATTCTATAGGAAAAGGACAAAATTATCCCTAAAGACAAAAATGTCTAACAACGAACACAAAAATTTGTGTGAAAAATCTTTTGATCACGTCAAATTGTTAAGTTTTAGTCTCTCATATACAAAGCTATATAACCATAATAAAATTAGATGAAAGAAGTATGACCAAAATAACAAAGTCAAAAGTTACCATATCTAGTGAATAAGACTCTTCGTTTTGCGGGAGTCTGGAGACAGTTATAATATACGTAATTTTTTTTATATTTTTATAAATAGGTTGTTTCTATAATTTGAACTTGCGACTTTATAATCACAAATGAGCAACTTTACTAATTGTTTTTCATGACTTGAACTTGTAACCTTATGATCACAAAGGAGTAACTTTATTAATTGATCTAAAGCTCACTCTCATAATAATAATTATATTGTAATTTGGGTTAATTATTAACACGAATTATTTTATAAAAAAATCAACTATTGAAAATTATTAGATATAACACGACACAGTAAAGCATTGAAAAATACATTAAAACATAGCATATATCAATTCAGGTATTTAATTTAATTTAAAATGCCCTATCACGTCTACTAACAAACATTAATGTATAATTCTAACCCTATGTTATAATTGATAAACTTTTCGTGATTTCCTGTAAAAAATGATATATCACTAATTTTTATGTGTCTAATATGAAAACTAAATATGATCTACTTTAAGGATCGAGCTTAATTAAATTTATGTTTTTAAATTTAAAAAATAGATTTAATAGGGTGCAAGAATAGTTCAAATCTAGGTAAAAATATATATTTAATTGAATCCGATCCAAAATTTAAATTTGTTGAAAAATCTGCTTGAATTTTAAGTTGCTCAAACTCAAATAAAAAATATATATTTCATCGAGTTTCAAACAACTCAAACTCGACTATATTCAAATTTTGAATTGGACTCATAAATTTTGAATTTTTAAATATTAAATTAAATTAAATTTCAATAGAATGGATTAAAAGGGTCAAATCAAATTAAGTGTTCTTATTCCAAAGTTAATTCCGAAGCTTATTAATCTCTAATGGCGACCCCTTCGCTGAGTCGTGCCTTTGAGCATTGTGTTCTTTGTTTCTCTTATATTAGACTCTTGACCTCGACTCCTCTTTGTGTCAGTCTTTGGTGCGTCGTTTTAAAAGTGCCTCAAGTTGTTCAAGTCGAGTCTTGAACCACTCCTTAAACACGAACTTAATTCAAAATTTGATCAAATCAAACTTCATTTGATAATTTCAAACTAATCCTACTCTTAAACCTCTAGCTACTAGAAAATTTAAGGACCCTTTTGAAAGAAACCCGCCCCAGATAAGAAAAATCTTATATGTAATTTATAGTTTAAACCTTTCAAGTCAAGTTATGAGCCACTTTTTAATATTGAACTTTGTTAAATGATCGCTTCATCACAATAGTTTAAGCTGTTATATTAGATCAACTTAATTAGTTTTATATATTCACTAACATACCCTTTCAAATGAAAGCTTTTTAGATTTGAAACTTCCATAAGCTCACTCTATCTTGTGCTGAATAATAGGTGGGTGGTAGGATTTGAACTTATAACCACTTGATCATAAAGGCTCTGATATTATATTAAATGACCGTTTCATCACAATAGCTTAAGCTGTTATGTAAGGCCAATTTAATTAGTTTTATATATTTATTAACAAACTTTACTCAAGATTCAATGAGGGGGCTGGTCTAAGAAGTTCGGCACAAATTCAATTGTTAATCCTACTCTTAAACCATTGTCTACCATGATATTTAAGAACCCTTTTGAAAGGAATCCTACCGCGAGTTAACCAAGATCATGTCTTGAATCCTTAGTTCTTCAATTTCTGTCGATCTTTGGTGGATTGGCTCAAGTGCTACGATATAGTTTTTATAACACTTCAAAAAGATTTTGGGTGTTCGATCGGTACTCTCAACTAATTAGGGTAAAATTGCATAATGCATATTATTGAAGTTTCAATTTTCGCATACGGGCACTGAATTGTTGTTATAGATGCTTCTTGCATGTCCCAGGAGCAAAGGATCAATCACACGATTCACATCCCAGTCCTTTTCTCTGCTAAGCATATTTTTCATCTTTAAGGGTGAGTAACCATCTTGAAAACAACAGAAGAAGAAGAGGAAGGCATTGACTATGGAGTTTTTTTCTGCCTAGGCCACTCAATTTTTCAATCACAATGCCTGTCATGGTGACTAAGGTTTACTCTTAAATTCTATAGTATAGTATAGTATAATATTATATCATATAACTAGCTACAAATTATTAGGGATTAAAAAATAATATCAAAGGGATTGATGGATTGATGTTATTAACATATATACATATATGAATAGTTGATTTGTAAGAAAATTTTAAAACTTAATAAATACGATGATAAATTGATTTGAGAATTAACAATATAAAATTTACTTTGATCAGATTTTGTAATCGAATTTATTCTCAAAAGAGTTAACTAAATTTAATTTAAACCGATAGGACTAAAACATTATTCAACCTAATTTGGTCCATTATTAACCCTATGCATATACCAAGACCAACATTTTTTACAAAACAAAGGGTATGCAAAAGAAACAAGATTAAACGATTACAACAAAAAACGTAATAAACCATAATGTTTCAAAGTATTCAAATTGAATTTTAACGTTTTCAAAATATTCAGAGTAGATCCTAAATAGATGGAAATTTTAACAAAGTTAAATTTTTATTAGTTAAGTGTTGACATGACATTATTTTTTATATTTAAATAAAAAGTATGTCTCGTATAAAAAGTGAGACTCGTTATCTGAAATGTATAGCATTGAGTCTGATTGTTACATGATAAGTTGAGACCTACTATTTGAATTGTATAACAGTGAATCTTATTGTCGCACGACGGTGAAACTCAATTTTTGATTAATTTTAAAAAATAATTAGGTGACAATATAGTTAACTTTTTATTTTAAAAATGAAAATAATATCACATCAGTATTGGCATCTTATTTAACCAATAAAAAGTTAACTCCTTTAATTTTTTTTATCTATTTAAAGTTTATTTTAAATATTTTAAAAATGTTAGAATTCGATTAGAATAATTAAAAACAGTTAAAGTGTGTTTTTATTGTATATGTTGAAGTTTTAAGTATGATTTTGACCAAACAAACAAGAAACGAGAGTCAACATATAGCAATCAATCGTTGTCCTTTGGTGAGAAGAAGACAAGCAATCAAAACGTTAATCATGTGTGTCCTAATTTATTCGATTCTTAGGACTCCAAATTTGGATTGGTCTCATTGTCCCATGAACATTGTCTAGCCACTTTTAAACAAAATGAAGGCAATTGAAAGGATAATCAAAATAGAGTGGAGATATATTGAAAGTATATATTAAATCGAGTATGATATTTAATTATGTAATTATTATTTTATTAAATAATTTATTTAAAATATAAAATATATAAATTATTATATAGACATATATTCTATTATAATTAAAATAATTTAATGTTAATTCATATTAAATCAATTAATCTTTTAATATATCAATTAAATTCAATTGACTTGTTTTAAAATTTATTAAAATTTAATAAAGTCAAATTTTACAAATTTTATTTTTTATTTTATCGATAAATTTTTGTTTTAATTTTTATTTATTATAAATTTTTATATAAAATTATAATATAATTCTACTTAATCAGAAAGTTTAAAGAAATTTAATAATATGTAAAGAGAATGCTTCCAAATTAGTATTATCATCATCATAATCATATTTAATCCAAAATTTTGTAATAAAATAAAGTCTGAAAAAATTTAATAATACATATCTTTATCGTAAATAATAGAGAGGTTGTATCTAAATTACAATCTTATTTCAAATATTGTAATATTCGCCGGTAATTTGGAATGACTGGGTTAAGTCCGACTAGCGCGTGCATGTGATGGCGCGTGAAGAGAGAAGCGGCGATGGAATCGGGAAAAGACACGTATGATGATCGGCAAAGTAGACATGAAGGTGGGACCCAACGGACAGCGTCGGCATCAACCTCAAAGCACCTTCATCCCCCATCCCCAGAGTCCCCCTCAAGACACGCTCTGACTCTCTCCTGAGTCCTGCCCCCTTTGTTTGTCCAATTCCCAAAGTACCCTCTCTCTTATCGCTATTTACAAATCCACTCCTCCTCGTCCTCTTCAGTTTTTCTTATCTTATGACCGTTGACCTGTAACGAGTCATTAACCAACAAGAATTCGTAACGTTTTCATGATTAATCATCCCATGAACAAGAGATGATGTTTGAGAAACTTTGAAGCTAAACACTTCCATGTTCTTCAGATCTTTGCGTATCCTTCGCTTTTGCTTAGTTTCAGAGCATCAATTAAAGGTATATGTTGAGATTAACTTGAAGTTTAGAGAGGTTCGGAAGAGAAAGCACTGAGTTTTTTATACTTAGAGTCAAATGAAGCGAACTGGGTTTCTCTGAATGAAGCAGCAAAGCAAAAGAGCACTAGATTGAATCTCCATTCTTGCTCTTATCATATGGTCTGAATTCTGCAGATTCAGGGAATCTGAACTGATGGAGTAGAGAAGTGGAAGTTGCAGAAAGAAGTGAGAGTGAGGTTTGAGGAAGACAAAATGATATTCAAAAGACAGGCTTTTTAAGACATGAGAAGAGAAGAGAGTGGTGGTAGATTTGAGAGAGTTTTAGAGAGAAAAAGAGAGAGAGAGATGAGAAGAACATGGAGGTGTTGCTGGGACTCCATAAGAGACGAAGAAAGGAAGGAGAGTGAAAGGCAAAGGTAGGGCCCAGACACCGCCCATCCGAACCCTGTCTTACCAAAACTAAACCCATCTTCGACCCAAGACCCTTGACCTAACCCTAACCCAACACGGCAACACCTCTATAACCAAAGACACACTACCCCCACCTTCTCTTGTTCATTTTCCAACAACTTATGATCTTCCTCGGACACACATGAAACAACCTAAGAAAAGCTCGTAAGAGGGGCTTGGTTCAGCTGAGACTTGAAGGATTATAGAACCTCCGATCCATCCAGGGTCAATCCAAGAATCTGTCTTTCGATAAATTCACTAGTGGGGTTTTTGTGTATTGATCAGTTAGATAAGGGAACTTAATCCGAAGAATCAAAGAAATGAATCCGGTCACAGCTCATGGTCGCCCTCTTCCACCTCCTTTTCTCACCAGTGACCTTCACTTGCACTCTCGCCATCAGTTTCAACACAATTCAGAAGATGAACAGAGCCGAAACGGTAGTCTAAACCGTGGTCAAAAGCGAGATCACGATGAGATCGACACATCAACACCGAACACAATCGAAGGCAAAGAACTGGTCCCTTTAACGTCTGGTGGAGAAGGAGAGATGACAAGAAGAGCCAGAGGAAGACCAACTGGTTCAAAGAACAAGCCAAAACCACCAATTATAATCACAAGAGACAGCGCCAACGCTCTTCGATCTCATGTCGTGGAAATAGCTAATGGATGTGATATCATGGACAGTGTGTCGACTTTCGCGAGGCGCAGACAAAGAGGAGTTTGCATCTTGAGTGGAACTGGAACTGTAACTAACGTCACTCTCAGGCAACCGGCTTCT
>JANSVB020000071.1:63627-83504 GCA_025504935.2 Erythroxylum haughtii
TGTTGATGTTTTGTGGAAGATGAAGAAGCTACTGAATGTTGGTTCAGAAGCTTCACTGAAGCAGAACATCAAACAGATTGACGACTTCGTATATAAACTGATCAATATTAAAATTGAGCTCATGCGCAACACCAAGGACTATTACTCTGTGAGTGAGCGTTCTTCTAGTTTGATTCTGATTAATCTCGAGACACATTACTTTACTATCCATTTTTGTTCTATGAGTAATGCAGATTAAGAAAGATGATATCTTGTCAAGATTTCTGCAAGTGACACAGACTGATCAGAAGTACTTGAGAGATATAATACTCAACTTTGTGATTGCTGGAAAAGACACAACAGCAGCTGCTCTCTCATGGTTCATCTACATGCTCTGCAAGTGTCCAACTATACAGGAAAAGGTTGCAGAAGAAGTAAGAGAAGCTACTAAGAGTACAGAAAGCATTACAAACACGGCGGATTTTGCAGCCGGTATTAGTGAAGAGGCTTTAGATAAGATGAATTATCTTCATGCAGCCATAACTGAAACTCTTAGACTCTATCCTTCTGTGCCAGTGGTAAGGAGAATTCCTTAATTGCCTTGTTTACCGAGTAAACAGGTCTTTACTCTATGGCGAAAAAGAGGCTTAGAAGTCTCTCAAAAGTTGCTCATTTCTTGTGATCGTGCTGCCAGTTCCAGTCTTTGCCATCATCTTACTCCAACCCTATTTATAATGCCTTAAGTCTAGACTGGCATAACAACTCTTCATTTTCCTCATTTCGGATTTCTCTGTTTACAGGACGCAAAGATTTGCAATTCTGATGACATATGGCCGGACGGATATAGCATCAGGAAAGGAGATATGGTATGCTACTTACCTTATGCCATGGGCAGGATGAAATTCTTATGGGGTGATGATGCCGAAGAATACAAACCAGAGAGATGGCTTAACGAGGATGGCATCTTTCTGCAAGATAGTCCTTTTAAGTTCACAGCATTCCAGGTTAGACCCTTATGGAAGCTCAAGTTCCATTTCACTTCCTAGTATTGGCAACACCAAAAGCTGAGTTAAAAACATAAGCTTTTCGGTGGTTAACAGGCAGGGCCACGGATCTGTCTTGGTAAGGAATTCGCTTACAGGCAGATGAAGATCTTCTCAGCTGTTCTGTTAAGCTGTTTCACGTTCAAGCTCGCCGATGAAAATAAACCCGTAAATTATAGGACAATGATCAATCTTCACATTGATGGAGGTCTCCAGGTTATTGCACTCCGCAGATAAAACAGTTCACACTGGTTTTAATTAAGCGGTTACAAATATTGATTGAGACCCTCCGACCTCTCCTTTTTAAGATAAGGCTGCGTACTATCAGACCCTTCCAGAGACTGTTTCACTACGAGAATTCGGGGTATAACTATGACAATGACAATGAAATATTGATTGAGAATTATATTGCAAGATATCATGGAAAAAGACCTTCTCGTCCTCTTAACTCTTTTTAAACATTTTCTTCTTATATTTAGTTTAAACTATGGCTTTAAAACCCGGACCGGACCGGCCGATCCGACCGGTCCGACCGGTGATCGGTCGGTGGTCCGGTCCAGTTGATGCTTCAAAACCGGTTACAAATTGGACCAGTCTGAACCGGTCAAAACCGGTCAATTGACCGGTCGAATCGGTCCGATAATTATATTTTTTATATTTTTATTTTTTAATATTATATATAATTAAATATAATTATTGCATAATTATTACGTCACACCGGTTCGACCAGTGGTTGAACCGGTCGAACCGATCAAACCAGTAACTAATAAAGTCACCGGTTCGATGACCGGTCCGGGTTTTAGAACATAGGCTTAAACTTTTAAATAAATAGTAATTTTCTTTTAATGATTTAGCTTAAACTTTTTCTTATTTAGCTTAAATATTTTCTTGTAATAACTTATTTAATTTATTTATTTACTTATTTTATCTTTTATTTTTACTCTTTATCTTGTTCTCTTCTTATTGCATTATTTATTATTTATTATTTATTAGGTATTATGGATTTATTATCTTTTATGTTTATCTTCATGTTTATTTTTATTTTTAGTTAATATTATTTTATTATTTTAATATATATATGCATTACATATATAGATATTTTCCTTTCACGTGACTTTAGGAATAAGATTGTGTAATATTAGACTTTTTCAAATTTTACGTACTAGTAGAATTTTTATTGCATTATTAAAGTGATCACAAATAATGTACTCTTCATACAATTTCTGTTCCACAAGACTATCTAGATTGTGTCTAATTCAACCTCCATCCTCTTATAAAGTAAACAATAAAAAGAAAGAGTGATAATCTCGTTCTTGCCTTTCTACTTCCATATTTTGTTCTTCCTCAAGTCTTAAAGCACATTTGGCAATCCACCTCTTCTTACCCTTACAATTCCATAATAGCACGCGTCAGAGTAAAGATATAAGCTATCCTATCCACAATCGGATTATGATATCTCTTATTCTTGATCCAGTGAAAGTAAAATAACCCAACATATCTATATGTACGTAGTTAGGGATGGCAAAAAATACCCGGCTCGGCTCGGCCTGGGGTCCATGAATTGCCCGATCAAATCAGCCCACAAGCGCAGGGGTAGGCCACGGGCTGGCTCAATATAGCCCAAAAAAATCATGTTGGGTTGTGGCCCGAGCTGAGCAACCAGGCCTATAGCCCATATAGTGATTGAAACAAAATGACATTATTTTGATTTAAGAGTAAAACGACATCGTTTAATTTATAGGACAATTAATAAAAGACAAGGCAAAATAACGTCATTTTACCTCTCATCAACGAAAGCCATTGCCAGGCGCCAACCTCCTCCCTTGCTCTCACTATCTCGCTCTCAACGGTCGCCCCCTCAACTTTAGCACTGCTTCCATCCATAGACGGAGCTATGTGGGGTCCATGGTGCATTGGGCCCTCAACATTTAAAAAAATAAATATTTTTATTTTAATATATATATATAAGGACGGAATTATTTGGAGCCCATTAGTACATTGGACCCTCCAAGATTTAAAAAAATTAAATATTTGGGCCCTCCTATTTTAAACTTCTGACTCAGTTACTGCTTCCATCCATCTCCCTTCATCCCCAACTCGACCCCTCACCCAGTCCTTCGTTTTTTGTTCTTCCTTCGTTATTCTTCTTCTGTCATTAGTGTCAATTTCTTCTTCAAACTGTTGAAGTCACCAATGGCAAACTGTCAAACTATCATATTTTATAAAGTAATCTCTCATTTTCTCTTGGACAATTTGGTTGATGCGGCTAATTTGAAAATTTTGTATGTTAATATTGAGAATATTGGACACTGTTTGTAATGTGTTTGATAAAATACTGCAGCGATAAATCATTTCCTATATTGCTCATCATAGTTTTGATGTCTCGGGCTATAGCTGTAATTCTTGTCTTCTGCACTATTTTTTAGGTTATGGTTTCAACATTGCATTGTTTCTAACAAAACAATTATCTATCCTTTTGACACCAAATGCTAAATACATAGATGGTTAATAAACAAAACAATTATCTATCCTTCTACCCATTTCATAGTTGAAAACGAGAATAACATCTTGCATTTGATCATACATGCATATCATATGTTTCGTTTGGGTGAAGCTACTGATCTCCATAAAATGTTGGCATCAACCACTTGATGACATAAATATTTGTATTTTCTTTGTATTTTGGTAATAGCAAACACGGAAGCAAAGCAATCCTATTTATATTGACATGGGAATGACAGGAAGCATATAAGCCACATCTATGAGCTTGGTATGCACAATAAATACGAGGACCACGACTTAACGTGATCTAGCAAGCTAACTAATATTTCAGCTAAGTAGTATTGCAGGACCCATGAAAATAACAGCTCGAGGTTAGCTTATTTCTTATTTTTATAGACCTAATTCAATTTAGTGAGATCTTTTATTCACATTTTTTTCATCAAGAATGTTTTATAAAACTCTTACATTCTCGAATTTGGAATATCCTACTTTCACATAATTCACAAATTTCAACAGGCACTCAATAAATAAAAAAAGATTTGTCTAAGTCACTTCTTATCTTTTTTGTCTAATTCCCTTCTATTTTTTTCGTCTAATTCACTTACTTTTTTTCTTGTGAGTTTTGAGAATATCCCCATTCATAGGTTTGAGATTATCATCTCATTTGATAAAATGGAAAACCTTCTTATTGAATGATCATGATACCTTCAAAAGATTGAAATTTTAGATCAATGGAAGAATAGCAATATTCAATAAAATACTAAAGTGGATGATTGACTTACTCGTACTAGAAAAAATCACAATAAAAATCTTTTGATAAAACAAATTCTTATTTCTCAACAATATCCCATGATCAAGGAGTTCATTAATATCTTCTTTTTATAAAACAAATTCAATTAGAATCTTGAATAATCTACTTCACTTTTGTTTTTATTATAACAAAGATTCCTTAATAGAAACAAATGTATCGAGAATTATGATTTTACGTATAGACAATTCTTCAATATCTTATTCACTCACGAAAAATATTTTCTTTGTGTGTTTTGAAAGAGATACTAATTCACCAATCGAGATATCTAACATCGTCATATCTACACATTAGTTGGCGAAGGCTGAGTCCAAAGATAGCAATGCTTCAAGTACCGTGATTGCTATGAATCTGATTTATGTTATTCGATTCGATTCAACAAACATTAGTCAAACATTAGTCTATCGAGCAAGATAGATGAATACAAAGCCAAACACAGAAATCATAATAATTTTGTGTCATAATGCGGTTTTCGCTTCTCTATCTCAAAAATACATGCTATCAATTTCATCAATTCGATCTGCACTTTCCATTAAGTTCCAGAGACTCTGTTAAGTGTGCCCAATTATGATTCAGAGGGTTAGAAATGGGAGCAAAAGTTCTTGTTAATTTTCATTTTAACTGGAGTTTTTCCCGGTCGTCAACATGGAACAAATATAGTTCCTTACCCACATAGGACACTGACGAATTACAATGATGGTATCGAAGTCACAGGAGGAGGAAGCTCAAGCCCGGGTCTTGATTTCCATCCTTTTCGGTTCCTATAAGCCTCAACAGCTTGTAAACGAAGCCTCTCTTTAGAAGCATCATGCAAATTCCGAACCTACACAAATCATATGAAAATAGAAATGTCATAAAACTCGTTTTAAGATGCAGAACAAGGTTAATCTTTCATGGCTCCAAAAAGACAAAAAAGTTACCTTTGGCACGGCAATCAGTTTTGGAGGAGCTTGGACCACATCTCCGAATTTTACCTGCTCACGTCCGGGAAAGTCTAAACCTGTTCCCGATTCAGATTTATTGTGCTTCTTCTTCTTCGCTTCCAGATACCTACATATGCGAAGACGGCACAAAAAGTTTGTATCAGAGTTTTAGCAGTAGCATCTAAAACCAATATCCTTACATAGTCAGCTACTGCAAGCCAATATTCCTTACTGGTCAATTATCCAAGAAACGGACTAAACAATTGGTATATCCATCCGGTTAAAGAAACTTGATATTACTAGACCAACATCACCGATGAACAGCATAAAATATATCACCAGTCAATGGCTAAGAGGAAAAGCTTTCCACGAGAAAAAAGTACATGATGTAGTTAAAATGCACAATGTCCAATTTTTAAAGTTCATTTCTTTGACTAAAAACATCAATCCTGATAATAAGTTAACACGTAAGCTGCATAATATGTCATGGAATAAAAGTTGTTGGACAATTACTTCTTTTTACGCCGGCTTCTTTTCTCACTTGTTCTTGACTTCCCTACAATTGTGTCAAAGCGAAGGTCTTCTGCTTGCTTTCTCTTTCTCTTCTTCTTCTTCTTCTCCTCGTCCTGCATATCGGGCATAGTCTTGCCATCATCATCACTCTCTGAATGTGAAGGTGCTGGGAGAAGATGGATATCACCTTCACTATTAACTTCAGACACATTTAGATCATCCTTTCGAACACGTCTCTGTGCAAAACCATTCTAACAATAAGAAGATTAAAAAAAGAGATTATAAAGATAAAGAAAACAATATATTTCAATATTCAAACTGGAGATGTGATACTTATAAAAACACTATAACTTTGGTATAATAGGTGTTCAAATGTTATCAGTAATGAGGGTGATATAAATTGACATGACTAATATAAATTGATGTATTCCAATACTTAACAACAACAACAACCCAGTGAAAGTGTCACTAATTGCAGGATCAGGGAAAGTCCGAAAGAATGCAGCATTATCTCTAACCGGTAGAGAGGCTGTTTCCAAAAGTATTAGTTTCCGAATTCAGTCTAATACTTGAAGAGTTATTAATCAACAACAAGGTATTTCCATTTTCTCTTATTTCTCTCTTCTCTGCTTTGTCTCTAGCATTGCTTATTTTCTAAAATCTAGTTTCTTATATTCTTTTTCTTCTTCTCTTAATTCTTGATACAATAATCTCAAAACCCATTTTGATCTTAATAAAATGACTCTTTGTTCAGGTGTACCAAGTGAAAACCCAACCCTAAACCTAACCATCCAAATTTAAAAGAGAAAAGAGAAAACAATAAAACATAGAGACCTTTGCTTTCCCAGCATCGCCTTCTACTGTTTTTCTCTTCTTTTCGGGATCGACAGTGTCTAATAACACAAACAATTTCGAAGTAAGCAACACTGAAACTGATATTATTACACACAAAAAAGTGAGAGTGGGGTAGGGAGAGGGAGAATACCATTGTCGGGACGACTATTGAAAGACATGATCTTGCGGAGTTTGGTGGGAAGAGCGTCGACTTTAGAGAAATCAGGAGGCGGCGGAAGGCGGTTGTCGTTTCCATGGGCGGCTCTGTAATTCTTCTCTCGTCTTCTCCTTCCTTTTCCTCCCATAACTTTTAATGTCTTTTTAACGGTTCATAACGGAACACACCTTATATTACGTCCGTCATGACCAAAGCCGAAATCAATGTCTTTGACTGGACCAGTTTGGCTTCAGCTGCCTGTGATCAGTTTAATACCAGCTAGGGCCGTGTTCATGGAACAATATTGGACGGATCAACTTGACCTTTCTGGTAGAGTTAACAAGGTTGGTCTAGGCCGGCTCGATTCAGGGTGGCAATGCGCGACAGCTCCTGTCCTGGATCCGATCTGAGGCCCGATTGAGTCTGAGATAGTTTAAGATTCGACTTGGTTTAGTCCAACTTATTTTTTACTTTTAAAAATTTTAAATTAAAAATATAAAATGAAGTATTTTTATAATTTTTATTTTTTAAGTTTCAAGGCTAAATCAGATTTGCTAAGCTTAAACTCGAACTTAATCCGAGACTCAATTTTGTGAAAAATTAAGTACAAGGCCCGACTAATTTGAGCTTAGCCCGATAACCTCAGATCTAGCTAAGCCCGAACTTAGATATAATCCTAATAAAATATTTTTATAATTTTTACTTTTTAGGCTTCGAGTTGAATTGAATTAGGTTTGTGAAGCTCAAACTCGAACCCAATTCAAGACTCAAGTTTGTGAAAATTTAAGTCCAAAGCCCGATAACCTCGAATCTAGCTAACTTCGAACTCAAATATAATCCTAATAACATATTTTTATAATTTTTATTTGTTAGATTTCAAGTTGGGCTGAATTAGGTTTGCGAAGCTCACACTCAAGCTCAATTCGATACTCATTTTTTTGAAAAAGTTAAGTCCAAGGCCCGATCAATTTGAGCTTAGCCCGATAACCTTAAATCTAATTGAGCCCGAACTTATATGTAATCCTAATAGAGTATTTTTATAATTTTTATTTTTTAAGTTTCAAATCAGGCTTAATCAAGTTTACGAAGCTCAAACTCGAACCCAATTCGAGACTCAACTTTTTGAAAAAATTAAGTCAAATGGCCGATCAATTTAAGCTTAACCTAATAACCTCAGATTTAGCTGAGCTCAAACTTGGATATAATCTACATGTCTGTTTGATTTGATATCAATAGTATAGGTTTAACTTTGACCTTTTTTGTGATAGAATTGGTAACAGTGGTTTAAATCTAACTTAAACATACTTTAAGTCTAACTTAGATTAAAGGCAAACTTGAAGTTTGGTCTGAAAATTTTGAGGGGCCTAACTCCTGCCACCAAAATGGCATTTGATGCAACTTGAATGAGAGCAAACATTCCAATTAGAATTTAATTAAAATTTATATTAGACTCAAACCATTTAAAATGACATCTTATAAAGATATTATTTTAAAATAGTAAAAAATTAATTCGTATTATATAAGATTATTCCAATGCACAAAAACTCTCCGCTCTTCACTTTACGATGGTCAAAAGAAGGTTATCAATTTTACGCAATTTTTGCTTTATATTTTACAAAGAGAATATTTATAAAAGTATAAAAATTATACTGGTAAAAATAAAGTCACTTTTTAAATATTAATTTTTTATGTTTTGATTAGTTATATCAATAACATATTTTAAAAGTATTTTAAATTAAAAATTTTAATTTATAAAATTTCTAATATTTATAAAACTTAACTTAAAAAGTCTCCAACGATGGACCCACAACCACGTGGCCCACTTCCAGGAATCTCTCCATGCACCTTCCACAATCCACACCCCTCGTTGGCTGTTTCGCTTTGTATAATATCGATCCCCACGTCACTTGTTCCAAAAGTCAAGCGGACTCCAGACAGCCTCCCGTAGAAGTCGTCGGATCCAACGGCCTGAAATCGCTATGAAACTACTTACCTCGTTGGGTGTTTCGCTTTACATAATATCGATCCCCACTTCACTTGTTTCAAAAGTCAAGCAGAATCCGGACAGAATCCCGTAAAACGGTAAAAGCCTTCGGATGCCTGAAATCGCTATGAAACTAGCTACCCTCCTCCGTGTAACGATCGCTACGGTCCTGATCACTGCCGCCGCATCGCAAACAAAGCCAACGTCCTACGTCAACCACACCGTCGGAGACGACGCAGGTTGGTTCTTTAACACCTCCACCAACACCTCCGCTACTAACTACACTGCCTGGGCCGCTACTCAAACCTTCAATCTCGGAGACTACCTCAGTAAGCTTGATTAGATTTGCTGAAATTCGTTAGTGATTTATTTTTATGTAGAAATACAATCGTAAAATGTAGGTTTTTTTGTTAATATATTCAGTTTTCAAGACAAGCACTAATCAAACGGTGTTCCAAACATACAACGAGACGACATTCAGTAGCTGCCTCGTTGACGACTACTCGGATAATGATACATTCCAGTACAACGGAGGCAATACAGCGTTCGGCCAAGCGTTGACCATTCCAGTCCCGTTAACTATAGAAGGTCCGAATTACTACTTCTCCGACGCAGACGACGGGGCTCAGTGTGAAAATGGCTTGGCCTTCGAGATCAAAGTCAACCAAGGCCTCGGCTTGCCCCCTAGCCTGAACCAGCCCCCTCCGCCTCCATACATTGAGCCTCCTGGGCCTGATTCTGCTCAGTCGCCGCCGACTACAATCAACGGAGGGTCGGAGACTCCGTTGACGGGCGGTGGTGCAGTTGCGCACGGGCTTGCCTTTGGACAAACGCTTCTTTTAACCGTTATTATTGGTTCTACCGTTTTTTAACGCCTCACGTGGCATCTAGTGGTCTTTTCGAATTTATACAGTTATTAGGTGTCGGTTTCGAAGTTTTTGACAGCTGTTGTCGGAAAGTGGAGATTCTTAGGGCGTGTTTGGATGTTGGTTGTAGGGTACTGATTTCCACGGATAATGTTAAAGAGATTTTCCAAAGCGTTCTTTTTTAAAAATGAGTTTGTAGGATTTTTTAAATCGTTTATCATATTGATATTATTATAATTCATAACCATTGAGTACAAGAATGGTGTGTTTGCATACTCCGAAAGTGGGTTGGCTGAAGGTTAATATTGACATTATTGTCGGAAGCAATTCCAATTTTATGACTCGTGCAATTGTTGTAAGTGACTCTAATAGGAATTTTATAGCTGCAACATTGTAGAAGTTTTTAGGTAGATTAAGTGCTAAAAGTGCAGATGCAACAGCTATCAAAGAAATCTTTAATTGAGTCAAGTTTTAGAATTGGGATGAAGTTATTATTGAATCGAATGCGAAGATTGTGATTCAAGCAATTAATGATGACTCTTCCTTTTTTAACTTGTTAGTTTGTGATTGTAAATTTCTATTAAATGAAATTAGAATAGTTAAATATATTTTTAGCTTTAAGTCAGGCAATTCTACTGCTCACATCTTAACTTTGGGCGAATTATTTACTTTTGACCTTAGAGAGTGGTTCGAAATGCCCCTCCTCTTATTGTTGAAGTTCTTGCTTTGGAATAGTGAAATTCTTACTATTTAGCCTTAAAAAAAACAGCGAGTGCAATGCCAAGTATGTCTCCCACGACTTAGCATAAAATAATTATCTTATGTTATTATTGTATATCTCTTGTACGTCGGTCGGAATCAATCTCTCTATTAAATATGAGTAGAGTTATATATTATTGAATCTCTTTGAACTAAAACTTTCACTTAATTTGATTGTTTGTTGTTTGTTGATTTTCTTTGAACCAAAACTTTCACTTAATTTATGATCCAAAAAAAAACTTTCACTTAATTTTATTGTTTGTTGTTTGTTATTATTATATGGTTTTTATATTGAAATTAAATTAAATTATTAGCATATAATATAAGGTCATTTGATATTTAATTATTCTAACTTCTTGTAATCAGTTCAATTAGGCGGGATGCGTAATCCAAAACGTAACCAAACGGGCCGGTAGTTCTAAACATCAGAAAATAACTGAAAAAAATAAAAACGGACAGATTCGTAAATAAAACAAAAAACGAAGGAAAAAACTGGAAGCGAGGGAGATGAATGCAAAGTCTGCTTTTTCTCTTTCTTTCCATGTTTGTGGAGGAAATGCTCACAGACCCAACAACATCATCATCTCGGGAGCTTGAAAATGACTTTTAATAAACACAAATTTAATTCTTATGTTATAAGATATTTGCTGTAACTGAATACCAATTCTCGAATATTTGTGCGATCGCTCTCTTCCTCTTCCGCGATCTCTTCGTTTTTCTTGTAAGTGTAAGTCTCTGTCTCTCTCTCTCTCTCTCTTGCTTTCTCTGTCTCTCTGTTTATGTATGTATGCGGCTGTGTGGTTTTGCTTGTTTGGGGTTTTCAGTTGTTATTTATCCGTGTTTTGTATTGTTTTAGGGGTGATTGTGTTTGGGAACCGAGAAAATGGGGCTGATTTCCGGGATAATCTTGGGGATGGCATTCGGTATCGCGTTGATGGCGGGATGGAAGCATATGATGGGGTATCGAGGCACCAAGCGAGTGGCTAAAGTGCGTGAAAATTTTGTTTTCTTGTTTTTAATTCCAGTTTGTATGTCAATTTGTTGTTTGACTTTTTGCTTCAATCAGTTGAATTGGAATTTGAGTGCTAAGGCGTCTATGCCTCGTTTCTGTTGGGGTTCTGTATGTTTTAGAGTGTTCGAGGATTGAGGTGTGTGGGTGAAATGATTGTGGGGTTATGTATCTAAGTCGGTTAACTGGGAACTAGAGAAAGTGCTTTTCATAGAGCAATTTGTTGTGTTTACTGAATCTAGACTAGATTTGAGAAAATCTGGTTTCTGTTAAATTTAGCAATTCAATTTGTATGTCAATTCTTATTTGACTTTTTGGAACAATGAATTAATTTCGAATTTGAGTGCTAAGGTGTCTATGCCTTGATTTTGTTGGAGTTCTGTGTTTTTTAGAGTGTTCCAGGATTGAGATGTGAGGGTGAAATGATTGGGTTGAAGTGATTGTGTGTCTAATTTGGTTAACTGGGAACTAGAAAAGCTAAGTATCACCTTTTAGGCTTCTTAGAGCATTTGTTGTGTTTCTTGAATCTAGACTAGTTTTGGGAAAATCTGGTTTAGATGTTAAATTTAACAATTCAATTTTGTTGGATTGAGTACTCTGGTTTGTTAAAGAGTTCCTACGATGAGCAAATAGTGGGAAAGTAAATGGTGGATCTGAAATGGAAGAGAAGTGAAGATGAAATCAGAATGTATTTTCTTTTCTCTAGAGGACCTGAATTGACTAGCTATACTTTCTTGTGCAGGCAGCTGATGTTAAAGTTCTTGCTTCCCTCAATAGAGAAGATTTGAAGAAAATATGTGGAGACAATTTTCCTGAATGGATATCATTCCCTGCCTTCGAACAGGTCTTCCTTTTATTTTAATAATCACACCAATACTTTAGTTATCAGCTAATATCAACGATGAAACCCTGAGTATTTCTGTTTCTACACCATAAGCTCCCTAGTCTATTTACTTCCTCTTTCGACAACTGAATGATATTTTATAAATGCATCTTTTTATTTAATCTTTATCACTTTGCTTTCATCTTGCAGGTGAAATGGCTGAACAAGCAGCTAAGCAAATTGTGGCCATTCATTTCAGAAGTAAGTTTCTTCTTCTACTAGAATAAATAACCTAGAAGTTCAACACATGCTTTGGTGGTGTCAAAATTTATTTTTCCCCTATTAGGTTGATGTAGTTAATTGTTGTGTGGGCTTTAACATTTGCATTCTCTTTCATCCTTCTTTGTCTACAAATGTCTACTTACTGGAAAAACAAAAGTTTGAGGGAAGAAGTGAGAATAATAGATAAGAGATATCCAGAAAGAGACTTCAATCATTTTGCAATTGGAAATATTTCAAATGTATTGTGCTTGATGTTGGTGGACGTACTTATCTACAGGCAGCTACTATGGTTGTTAAAGAATCTGTTGAACCACTCCTGGAAGACTATCGACCCGCTGGGATCACTTCATTGAAGTTTAATAAATTTACTTTGGGGACTGTGCCACCCAAGATTGAAGGTATGAATTTGCTGGCAAGCCATTCTCTTATGTTATTTTTCTCAACTCCAAATTCTATCCAGACTAGTGTCCTTGTTTCTTGAAGAGAAACAGTTGTGTTTTTTGTCTATTTCCTTTTTTATGGTTTCTTTTAGCATATGTTCCTGCTTAATTGCTTAATCAATGCAGGTATTCGTGTTCAGAGTCTCAAAAAGGGTCAGATCATTATGGATATAGATTTCCGTTGGGGTGGTGACCCAAACATAATTTTGGGTGTTGAAGCTGCACTTGTTGCTTCCATACCAATTCAGGTTGGTGCATTGATCATTTTATATTCCATTTCACTTTAGCCTTTTAGTTCAGTGCACAATTTCTAAAAGTAATATTTCATGAGCTGTGCTGCAGTTTAAAGATCTTGAAGTCTACACTGTCATTCGTGTTATCTTCCAACTTGCCGAAGAGATTCCATGCATTTCTGCTGTTGTTGTTGCTCTACTTTCTGAGGTAGATTCTGAAATGTTTCGACTTAGTCAGGCTTCTTTCTGAAATTGATTGATGTTTGATATTTTAGTTGTTCTACTGCATAACTGCAGTATGATATGCTGGTATTCCTACAATCACGGTTACGTGGGTTTCATGCATTTGGTATAATGCAATTTGTTTACTCATTTTCTGAGCATATGCTCATTATGTGACGAGGCTGCTGTGAGATGTTTAAGTTTCAGTATTGTTGGTTTCATCATTTGGTTGTACTAGTAATTTAGGTGGGTGATAATCTCAGGTGGGAGGTCAAGGGTGAATATTTTGCATGAATATTTGATTTTATTGTTCTCATTAAAAAAATTTATTTGAAACGTTGATTTACGCCGGCAGTTTTGTGGTGTGTATTGCAGAGCTTAGAAAAAAATTCTATTTTATAATTTGATTGGATTTTCTAAGGCAATCGTTGTGCTATGCTGCATCTGCCACATGATTGTTGCCAGTTTCATCGGTTACAGTTCTTTTGAAAATGACCAAATTTCTTCAACATTCATCAGCCAAAGCCTAAAATTGATTACGTCCTGAAGGCCGTTGGTGGAAGCTTAACAGCAATTCCTGGAATTTCAGATATGATAGATGTACGTTCTCCTAATTCTTTTTTTTTCTGCGATATTTTTAATTGAGGTGATATTCTTATCCCCATTGATTCCATACGGTAGGACACGGTGGATTCAATCGTCACCGACATGCTTCAATGGCCCCACAGGATTGTTGTACCAATTGGTGGCATACCTGTTGATACAAGGTGAAAATCTTTGTTATGATCCTCATTTCCCGTCATGATTTCCAGAACATTTAGAGGATATAAATTGGTATGAAAATTTTGCAGTGAATTGGAGCTCAAACCACAAGGAAAGCTCACAGTCACAGTAGTGAAAGCGAATGATCTGAAAAACTTGGAAATGATTGGAAAATCTGACCCCTATGTTGTGTTACATATCCGGCCAATGTTCAAGGTCAAAACACAAGTTGTTGAGAATAATCTGAATCCTGTTTGGAATCAAACATTTGAAATGATTGCTGAAGACAAAGAGACTCAGTCACTTATTGTTGAGGTATGAATTTGCTATTCTTATTGCTTTTTTCTCATTGAGTATTGATTGTGTCAATGGAATTTTATCTTTCGGGGAAACTATGCAACAGTTTCTTTCTTTTATGTTTCTAGAGAAACTTACCGGATGAAGTTCGTGCCACAGGTTTTTGACAAGGATATTGGACAAGACAAAAGACTAGGGATAGCAAAATTACCTTTGCATGAGCTTCAAGCAGAAACCTTGAAGGAAATAGAGTTGAGGCTTCTTCCAGCCCTTGACATGTTGAAGATCAAGGATAAAAAGGATAGAGGAACTCTTACCATCAAGGTAAATATTTTGAGATACCCTTGCTGTGGATATTGATTGATTTCATATACTTCCTCTTCCTCATCAACTGGGGATCTGTGCTTAACTTACTATTTGGAGAATTACTTAACTGTTATCTTCTTTTAAGACGCTATAATGCTGGGCTTTTACCTTTCTTTTCTTTCATGTGCTTATTTATAGGCTGTGTGTTGAATAGAATAGATATTTTGGTTCATTGCAGGCCTTGTATCATGAATTTAACAAGGAGGAACAGTTGGTTGCTCTAGAAGCAGAGAAGAAGATGGTAGAAGAAAGGAAAAAACTAAAAGAAGCAGGAGTTATTGGTAGCACAATGGATGCAGTGGGGTCAGGTGTTGGAATGGTAGGAACGGGTATCAGTACTGGAGTTGGTCTTGTTGGAACTGGCATTGGTGCCGGCGTTGGGCTAGTGGGAACTGGTGTAGGTGCAGGAGTTGGTATTGTTGGCACTGGCCTTGGAGCTGTCGGCAGCGGACTGAGCAAAGCTGGGAAGTTCATGGGTAGGACAATCACTGGGCAGTCCAGTAAAAGAAGTGGCTCGGCAACTCCAGTTAATAGTGTGCAAGAGAATGGTGGAGCCAAACCACTGTAGAGCTACTAGGGAAGTAAGTGTATCTTTCTGCTTGCACTCATCTGATTTGAGAAATTCTTTTACCTCCTGTCTTTTAGTCTTTGTTCAAACTCCTATACTGCTGTTCTAGCATAGATATTGCCTACTCTCTTTCCTCATAACGTGAATGTGGTGTAGCAGAGTCATAAACGTGTAGAAAATAAGGTACGATTGTTCAGAATCCATTATGTGAAACTGTAGTTTGCGGTGGTACAAATACATAAAATGTTCTCATCCTAAATTACTTGACACCATAGTTTTCTTAGAAACCTTGCCATCCTCCTTAATTCCCATATCATGAAGTTGTCACAAGAATGCCTGCCGGACTGAAAAGAGGTTCGGCTGTTCATCTTCCTTTTCTTCAGCCGTAGGTTAGGGAAGCCGATCGTCAGTTTTAAGCTAAAACAGCCCAAAATTATTTTGGGCCGGGTCTGATTAAATATTTTAATTTTGAAAAATAAAAATAACATCATTTCTTACAAATTTTAAATTTCGAACTATACAGTCTTAGCTTGAGGAAGATCTGAAACTTGAATTTTTTTTTTAAAATATAACTCTTGACTTGAAGCTCATTCAACTAATTTTTATTTAACAAATTTTAATTAAGTATTAAATTCTTTGATAAATAAGAATAATATTTTTATCATATTTTATATTTTTAATTGTATTCAATCTTTAATGATAGTTTAATATTAATTAAACCTCTTTAGTCAGATTAATTTTTTCCTGATTTTTAAAATATTAATAAGAATAGTCATATTTTCGCCGGA
This sequence comes from Erythroxylum haughtii, assembly GCA_025504935.2. NCBI lineage: Eukaryota > Viridiplantae > Streptophyta > Magnoliopsida > Malpighiales > Erythroxylaceae > Erythroxylum > Erythroxylum haughtii. The sequence continues at coordinate 79,786 of JANSVB020000071.1, forward strand.
CCTCTATAATATTGGCTTTAAAGTGTCCATTTTAGGGGACATAAAGGCAAGCATGATGAGGGACATTTGCTTAAACCTTGCTTGTATGCTATCATAACCAACACCCTAATTACATTAATGCGCGGGGACATAATTTTTTTGTACCTTCTATTTTATTTTAATCCTATTTTACTTTATTTCAGCTATAATATATGATTGAGATGAAATAACGCGTGTTGCACGTGATTTGAATGCGTAAATGTACTATTTAATCAGCCCCACCGTCACAATCATTTGGTGTTCTCCCCATTAATTGTACACCGTCCATTTGGGTCCATAACGTCCTATGCTTTTAATTGTTTTCGGCTCTCTAGAAAGTTCAAATAACTACATTATTGGCTCTAGATATGTATATTTGAAGAATGAATCTACAAAAGCTACCTGGAGTAACCAAGGGGTTGATTATTAAAATTTTAATTTATTCAATTTTGTAACATTAGTTAAAATTTAAAAAATAGAGTTAAAATATTTTAACTTTCAATATTTTAACAAAAAAAACTTGATGTAAGTTTTTTTTTCATGTCATATTAATATTTTTGTCACGTATTGTATCATATCGAGTATGATTTTTATTATTTCATAGATTAAAAATATTAAAAACTTCATAATAACAAAATTGGTAAAGTTTAAAATTTTATGATTATCTCTGATCTTATTATATATGTGTGTGTTTTGTATGAATAAAAGAGTAATATACTATATAAATAAATAAATAAACCAAATGATCACTTTCTTAAAAACTAAATTGGAAATTAAATTGGCTAAATTAAAGAATTTGAAATATGATTGAAAAATATTATTTTTACTTAAATATTTTTTAAAAATAATTGAAATTTTATTTATTTATTTTTGTTTATAAGGATTTATTAATTTACGAAAATTTACCAATATTAAATTAAAAAATTGATAAAGTAAATCAAATCAAAAAAATTAAAACCGAATTAAAAAATTAAATATATAAAAATTGGCTGAATTTTTTAATCATTTAATATATAATCTTATTCATAAGTAATAGATAAGCTATCGAGGTGTTTTTTTTATTAAAGGTCTAACTATATAACTATTATTTCATTAACTTTTCACGATTATTATAATCTATATTGATTAAGGAAGCACGAACCTGACAGACACTAAGTGCTCAGTGGTTGAACAAATAATAAGAGGTACGATCGAGATGAATCCTGCCATTTCCTACCAGTCAAGGTTGGATTTCAACTCATTCTTCATTTTCAACTCATCGATTCAAACCGACTTTCAGTAGCTTAAATTTCAGGCTCCACCACTCCAACTACTCGATCGATAGAGCCAGTGGTTAGCATCAACTCTTCAGCTACCATAACTTAAATTTCAGGCTCCACCACTCCAACTAGTCCCTCCAATGTCCATATATACACACACACACTTGAATCTATTCAACGACCGTACTCTTCAATGGGTGTCACAGATCCTTTTCAGTTCTTGAACGTTATCTCTCTAAGCCCTGTTGGCGATTCACTCACTAGAAACGTCTCATACCCTGATGCACCACCGGTTGAAAACGCTATTCCGGATTCTGACTCACCCCAACTCGCTCTCTCCAAGGACATCACTCTCAACCCTACGAACAAGACCTACATCCGCTTGTATCGCCCCCCTCCACCCAACACCAAGCTTCCCGTAATTATCTATTCCCACGGTGGCGGATTCATTATCTTAAAGATAAGTTGAAGTTTAAATATTTTATTTAGTTATTTAAAATACGTTGAAACTTAATTTTTGTTTAATTAAATAATTTTTTTATCAATTTAAAGCTTTATATCATATTTATTTTCAATATTATGATAATGTTATTTTATATTGTAATTGCGATTATATAATGAATGCTAACATGAGTCGAATCAGGAAAAACTTAACCATCGTACGTAAAATATTGAAAAGTCAAGAAGAAAATTAATAACGAAAATATAATTAATAAAAGTAATAAATAGAAAATTATTAATAATAAGAAGAAGAAAAATAATAATAATATAATAAATAATAATAATAATAATAATATGATCATTTTGTTAATTATTTCTTTTTAAAAAAATTTAGCAATAAACCAAATAAAAAAATATCTGTACCATTCTATTCCTCTATCTTATGAATATTCCATATTTATTCTATTCATTTGACCAAATTGGCTGTTATTTCATTGACTTTTCATGATTATTATAACCTATATTGATTAAGGAAGAAAGAACGGGACAGGCACTAAGTGTTCAATAGTTGAATAAATAATAAAAAGTAGGATCGAGATGAATCCTACCATTTCCTACCGTTCAAGGTTGGATTTCAACTGATTCTTCATTTTTTCAGTACGATAGAGCCAATGGTTAAGGTCAACTCTTCAGCTACCATACCTTAAATTTCAGGCTCCACCACTCCAACTACTCCCTCCAATCTCCATATATACATACACACACTTGAATCTATTCAACCACTGTACTCTTCAATGGGTTCTGTCACAGATCCTTTTCAGTTCCTGAACATCTCTCTAAGCCCTGATGGCGATTCACTCACTAGAAACGTCTCATACCCTGATGCACCACCGGTTGAAAACACTATTCCGGATTCTGACTCACCCAAACTCGCTCTCTCCAAGGACGTCACTCTCAACCCTACGGCGACCCTGCAATGAGAAGGGAGCAACCGCATGTGAGGCTAGTAAAAGTGTGTCAGCAAGGGGCCAGGGCCCCTTTACAGCGAAGATGGACGATGCGGCGTGATGAGGACGTACCCGTAGATGGAGGCAGGCCTAGTAAGCAGGGGGTTTTGGTTATTAGCGTCTGGGAAGCAGGGGGTGCCTGGGGAAGAAGGTTGAGCGTTGAGCCTGGCTTACCAGAGCATAAGGCCGTCCGAAATGTTCAATTCCCGGGCCATGGTGGGGAGCGCGACGGCGAGCAGGCCCGTCGTCATGCTGCTCGCAAACGTGACGCCGCAAAGCGTGGTGATCAAGAGGGTCGTGGCCCAGAGAGGTTGAGGGGCGGGCGGCGTGACGACTCGAGCATCATGATCCGACGGCTCCGCATCCGACGTATCGGCGACGGCCCAAGTGTGGGAGGGGCCCGAAGACTTGTTACTGGCCGTCGACCGGACTGGGCCACCCATAGTGGCCGTGGCCCCGGCGGCCGTGGGCATATTGGCCGTCATTTCGAACGCCTCGGTGGCGGCGGCGGTGGTGGTGACGGTGGCCATGATTGCGGTCCTGCGGTCCTGCGGTCCTGGCCCTCTTCCCAGCGTTGACGGACTGTCGATGGCGGGATGCGGGGGGTGAAAAGAAGAAACCGGCAGGCCACCGGCTACGTACGGAGTACCTTCAGGCACGTATTTCAAGAATGGGGGGAGACGACGGCCCAGCAAGCGGTGTGGAGTGGACGAGGATGATGATCTTGGCACTGAGTCAAGGGCTGAATGCAGGGATTTCTCTTTCTGTCTAAACTCCTCTAGGCAGGTCTTATCGCAACATGTAGGGACTTGCGGAGCCGACAGTCAGACCTAACGCTTATATAGGGTAAGCCTTGACAGCCAAGAAGACGAGTACTTTAGCAATGGTACCCACGAGTACCTAATGTACATAATGTAACCTCCCATATGAGTCCTATTGTCCCCCCTTGCGGTGTCCGTCCAATCACGGAGGAGGGCCGACTTCGTACGCAAAG
>JANSVB020000071.1:105746-115994 GCA_025504935.2 Erythroxylum haughtii
AAGAAAAGAAAATAAGCATACCCATCAATGGCTAGTCGAAGAAATTTCCCTCTTAAAATAGCAGGAAAACAGAGTCCACGAGAAATCTATGGCCTGTACTATATATAATATTAAATCACAGAGAGTTCTATTAACTTTCATCATACAGACACACAAAAAGACCAACTGGGTCACTGTGATCTGCTTATTCCAACCTCACCAAATACCCAACAATCCTACTTTTCTATACGTTCAAGAATCAGAACAAAACTGGTATTTGCTAAAATATTACCAAAAAGCTGCTCTTTTTAATCCTGATGCATGGCTCCAATGTGTTCTACAATTTCAGATAATCATCAACTCAACGCCAATCTTCCAAGTCTTTCTGTCACATCATTAACATTCCAGCTAATTATACTTCTGTAATTGCAATTTGCAAGTCAGCCATACATAACAGAGCACATGAATTACTTCAGTTGGAGATCTGCTATCAATAGGTATAAAAGTTCTTTTCAGGACTCTTTTCAGGACTCTTAAGATACCAATCAATAGTATTGTGAAATTCGTATCATACTGGTGGATGCCGCTCGAAAAATAGTACCAAATTATATTAGATTGTTATACCAAAGTGTACCATAGAATTTTGTGTTATATTAGCTGTACTTGAACCTGTCAGTACAATGGTGAAGGCCATAATACCATAAAAATATTGGAACAAAATTATAAAATTTTAAATTGAAAAAAATAGTTTTATAGTTAAATATTTTAAAATAATATTTCTTATGTCTAGAAATAAATTATTGTTATTAGTGAGTATAATTTTGAAATATTTTTTTTCAATTTGAAAGATAATATGAAATTGAATTTTAATTGTATAAAAATTTAAATACTTTTTTATATTTTTAAAAATTACCTCAAAAGTTATTACTGGTAAGATAAAAGGTTTAAGGTTTAAAAATTCAACCGGTATTAAATCGTTATAAAATTGATATACAGTAAGGACAAAACAAAATTAAAAAATTTAAAATAAGATTAAAGAAAGATATTATTCTTACTTGTCAAAGAAGTTAAAATGTAATTGAAGAAGAAGATTATCAAATAAAAATCAACTTATTTATTCCAATTTACAAAAATAAGTTAGTTTATAAAAATAGACCGGTTAATTAATAAATCAACAATTTTTAATAACACAAATTATTAATTTAAACCAAACAGGATAATTGATTCATTTGAAATTTTTATAGTTGAATTGACAAAATCGATTCAATTATTATCAGACCTCTCCAGACCTCGCTTTATTGCGAGACTTCAGACTGGGTGTAACGATGATGATGATAATAGTCGATACTAATACTATACAGCACCAGTATATATTGATACTAGATCTGGTACAGTATTTCTAACTTTAATTTTAAAAAAAAAAGCTTTAGAGTGAACTACCAAATGAATCTAGTTGCAAAATATCAGATTGACTAATCCACAGGTGGCTCGACAGTTTCCCTCTCATAAAAGGAAACAGTATATAAAACATGAAGGAAGGCACATGATTCTTGCAAGGCTGTCATATGTATATTGTATGGCACTATGAACATAGGCTATCTCTAGAGCTAGAACTACATATATGCTCAGACAATATTCTCTCTTTTGTCAAGACAGACCAGTCACTTCTTCCAAGACTTTTTATCCCCAAAAAAAATATATCATATCACATACCCTTTTCATCTTCGTATCCGTACAGGTTGCTTAATTTGATATATGCAAGCAAAGTATTTTAATGAAGAAGATGGTAAATGCAATGCCAACTTACTTTTCCAATCTGAGTGAGAGGCAGACAAAGCTTCTTGAGATAAGCCACTTAGCAGAAGAACTCGAATCTATTTGTCCTCTAAACGACTAGATCCAATCACTGTTGGTTGATTAAACTCGAACCACGTCAAATGAATATGATTAGAGAATTCCTCCTTACCACAGTAAAATCCTCTGTTCCTTTGGTATATGACTATTCGGCAACTATCGAATCCTTTTTGACTTGGGTCTACTGCAAGACCAAAACCTGTCCTGTTCTAGGTGCTGTGATGCAGTTTACTGTCCCTATCCTGATGCACTCAACTTGTTTTAGCTGGTACGATCGAATTCGGGTCTGACGACTTAAGACTTATACTCATTTAACAGTCTTAAGAATACTTGAGGGATAAAATCAACCAAACCAAGGAGACAAGAATGTTGATCAAACTTCAGAGTTCAGGGACAACAATTGAATTTAACCCGAAAAATTTTGTAACGGAACAACAGATACATCAGATTAGTAACAGTTGAAAGAATACAGAAACTTGGTTTGATCTAAGTTTACTTCATCTACCCAAACTAAAATTGCTCTACAGAAGACCTGTCCATAACCCTAGGCATCCTCTGCAGCTTAGGATTTTTACAGTTTAACAATGCATTGGAACATATAACCTAGATTTGTTGAAGGATGAGTGAAACAAATTGAAGGAATTACACAGAATAATGAACAATGTGGAAACAGTAGAAGGATATGCAGTACAGAAAATTCAACCACATTCCTTCACATGTACTAAACCAATTAAGAACTGACCCTTCAATTGCATAGCCAGACTATAAAGAGAGATTGAGGGACGCATGAGTGGGATTTGCTGTACTTTACAGCATTCATCAGCTTCATCCACTTAGCTTGCAGTTGCGAATGTGCGGATGATCATACTTAATATACTTGGTCCAGTATGATCGATACTTAGTCATTGACAACTCCAGCCATGGCTTCATGTTGCCATTATAGTGGACGACTGCTGCATTTTCAATCTCTGATTTATCAAGACTGGGATTATAACCGAGACCAAGTACATGCCATGACTTCTCAAGTGGATGCGTCAAATTGTAAAATGTAAGCAACCCGGGTGGTAGAGTTCCAAGCTTCCAGAGAATCCTGTCTTCATTCTGTTGAAAGAAAAAGAAAATAAATGAAGGAAATTCAGAACAGTAGGAGAGTGCACTTACTGGAATAATACTCGAAGAGTTTCGGTAATTAGTTCGGATAAGAAACAAATAGCCACTGTATTTAAGGCAGCAAGACAGGAATTACTTGCATTAGTAGCTTACCATGTTTTGCCACTTGTGATATATGCCAGTAATATCCTTTTTTTTCCACTCCTTGAGATCAAAAACATTCATCCCATATGCCCAACCACAAGCATTTGGATCAAAGTTTCTTGCAATGTGTGGATTTGAAAAGTTTAGGTACTTATCAAACCGATGAAAGCTTTCACCACAAGTTTCCACAGCCCCGTTCACTTTCCCGCGTAGGTTTATAGACCACAATCTGGTCAAATCTTTCTGGACAACAATGTCATCATCTAGAAACAGAATCTTATCCAGCTTGGGATAGACCTGTGGCAGGTAGAATCTTAAGTGGTTAAGCATTGAAAGATACTTTGGGTTCCGATACTTCAGATTTGAAGAGCCAGTTGAAAGAGATGCTGGATGGTTTGCCTTGAAGTAATATTCTTTCATTGCAGCAGACTCGAGTTGCCGCAGAACCGGGCAGTAGGACGAATTAAGCCACTTAAATTCATCAACATTTTCAACATGAATAGTGGCTTTTCCAGGAGGATTTAAAAGAAACCACATGCTCATAGCTCCAAAGTTGAGTTTATCAGTAACAAGATGGAACACATGTTTGGAAGGATCCTGGGATAACACCAGGAAGTATAAATGAGAAACATGGAAAATCAATTTTGGATTTAAGAAACAATTCAGACTGGATCACCTTCGCATTCATGACAGTTGAGTTGACAACAACTGAGGCAGCCAAGACATTGTCAGAGAAGAGTGCGTAATGATAAAGATTTGAGTTTTCCAAATTCTCACTCCTAGGGAATTTTCTCTTCTCTGGAGGAAGGAGATAGTAATCTATTGTCAGGCGCATTGACAAGCAATGAATTCCATTTGGAATCGTTTTTGCTGCTAACTGACTCAGGAACGCACTCTGCTTTTTCAAACTCCTTACTTGCTCATCTGCTGTTTGAAGCATTGCTCTGAGCTTCCCGGTTACCAACTTGCAATCATATAATTGTTCTCTTGCTTTTGATAAAACTTGGCCCATAGCTTTAATTTTCTCAGGAGCACTAAGTAGTAATTACATAAGTAAATTAAGTTTTCAGGAAATTTCCATAACCATCAATAAGGAATCAAGAAATCAGCGAATATAACTTGACAGACAGTAAAGTCCATAATTCTGCTACCTGTTATGCAGATCGGAATCAGCTGATGCCTCTCCTAGGGTGCGCTGACTCTCTTTGAGCCGAATCTGAAGTTCTTGTTGCAAGTCTAGTTTGTTCTTCATCTTAGCAATACCTATGTATACCCTAGCCATAATCATCTGGTCCCGTATTAAGCGTACTGTTGAATCAGTATTCTCATTCTCATTTTCTTTTCTCCATATATTATATTTGCCAAGAATTGAAGAATCAACTGATTTAGAACGTTCAATGGCTGCATTTTCAAGCTTTACTATTACTTCATATTCTTGCTGCACCAAGTCTGCTGCACGCTTTTCACGTCTTTTTTCTCTCAATTGCTGTATGATATCTCAAGGAAACAACAGGTACATCAGACTATATATTTATAATACCGTATAGAGAAAATGAAAGATGGCATCTCCAGTATCCTAGTTCACAAGTAGTTTTGCAGGATAAAGACAGCAATTACCCTTCGAGCAAGTTTTGCCGGAGTGTCAGTGGATTGAAAATGATCGTCTACAAGGACAAAGAGAGCATATCAGTCGACAAACAAGAATCATATGCAATACCAAGTCAAAAGAATATAAATACCAGAAAATTCAACATTTTTTCTCTTAAATCCTTCTTGCTTGATGACCATATCTGTTTTCTTGCGCTGAAACATACATAAGAATCCAAAAAAAAAAATCTGATAAGCAACTGTGATTAGGGACCAACTCCACGAGTAAACATAGGAAGACACAGGAGTCATCTTACCTCAGGAATTACATTATTGCCACCTAAAGTTTCTTCGGAAATAACCTTCCAAGAAGCAGACAAGTTGTTTTTCCTAAAGGAATCAAGACTTAAAGGTCCCAAATCCGCTGTGCTGGCAACTATAACATCAATAACCTGAAAGATTGTCATAGTAAAGGTGTCAAGCAACTCGAAAGCATACCTAAATGCTCCGTATCACGAATTAAGCCAATTAGTTGCAGACAGTTTAAGTAACTATCATCAACAGAAACTTGCCTCTTTTGAGAAAAGGGATTTAGCATGTTGTAGAGCCAGCTGCTCTCTCCAACCCAGGCCCTGCGCATTCAGCCAATATTCCAGAATTAAACTAAACAAGAAGAAAAAGAATTCATTTTCTACAACAAAAGACAAGGAAGAACAGGAAGGTTAAGAAAAAGCCACCTGATTGTTGAAACCAGCTATCCTATTGGTTTGTACTGCACAAAAGAGTTCCAAATTTAGAGACAAGACTCAAAGACAATTAGAATACAACATTGATAGCATAAAAAGTGCAGAATGGAACTGTCCAAAAACACTGTCAAAATATTTGAGCCAACCTACAGACTGTGGAAAAGCAAGGTAAATAAAAAATATTAAACTATTTGTCAAATTATCTGCTGTAATAAACAGTCAGGAAGATAACATAGTTATGAAATGCTTATTGAGAAAGAATTATGAAGACAACAAACTGGCATAAGCAGGATAATTAGTACTGGCTAATTCAAGTTCAAATATATAAATATATATATGTATGTATGTATGTATACATACATACAGCTATAGCACACTGCCACAAATTTTAAAACAAGACTTCATTCGCACTAGACAGTCATCATTTCAGAAACCACCACCCAGATTCAACAAAAATAAAAGGTCAGAAATATTAATAATACATATATATGTTTATATATTGGTGAACATCAACATCAGACAATAATTGACAGTGCACGGGTGCGCACTGATAGTCTCCAAAATGTATAAATTATTTTCACAAAGCAGGCAGAAGTCTAGAATTTTTCAGACATATTCCCCTATGCGGACATAGAAATAGGTCACCTCCGCAAAGCACATTTGAGCCCGCAAACAAAGATGCATAACAAGCAGAACTTGCAAGCCCCAAATTGAAGAATCAATCCAGAATTTTTCTTACATATTCCCCTATGCGAACATAGAAATAGGTCACCTCCGCAAAGCACATTGGAGCCCGTAAACAAAAATGTATAACAAGCAGAACTTGCAAGCCCCAAAGTTAAGAATCAATACACATTCTGTTTCCATAAATTCACGTATTCTCTTCTACAAAAATATCCCTAGAACACCTGCTCAATTCTTCTATCAAATTATTATACGTTCACAACTAAAACTCTTCTCAAAAGGAGGATACAAATAGCCTCCTCTCCCAAAATCAACAGTAGCAATAACCACCTCACCCAATGCCATGTCACCCACCACGGCAATAAAAATTTGATAAACAAGTAGCTTCGTGTTTCCATTTCTTATCTGATTCAGCTTTCATCAAACGGAAACTAATAACACTAAAATAAAATAGTTGACAGAGACATGAAATCTAGAAGAACTAACCGATCGAAGCGGTAGAATACACACTCCAACAAGCAAAGAAAACAAACGGCGCGAGAAGCAACAAAACAATGACGGAAGTGACAGGAAATCGAGATCCACCGGGCCGATACTTTTGGACGCTCGCATCAGATAATCCCTTCATCAACGCCATTGCCAATCAAAACCTGCAAAAAAAACGAAGCCGAAATGAAAAAAATCCAGAAAAAAGAAACAAACTGAAACGAACAAAAGAAATCATAGGAAGATAGAATACAAGAATTACGAGTGGAATTGAGAAGAGATCTTGGCGAAATCAAAAAGAAAACGCCTAATGCGTGTAATCGAAGCGAGAGTCCACCATTTTCTAGAACATTTTCTCACTGAGAAGACAAGGAAAGAGAGCAACCGGAGATCTCTTTCGATTCTGTATAACTCTCACTTCTCTCCTCAGTCTCTCTTCTTTCTTTCTCTGTCGCAGACACGGGAGAGAACTGGCTGATGCTGCTGATTGAACTTTTCTGCAGTTTTCTTCGGGAGTTTGCTTATTATCCTCAATTTTTTTAATTTTACTTTTTCATGATAACGGAGCAAAGAACGGCACGTCGTTTTCAAGATCCAATCTTGATCACAATCACACACTAATACTTTAATAGTAATTATAAATATGGGTTGTACCGTCAACTTTAGATATGAAAATTGGTCGGACCTAAAAATATGTAACTTTATAAGCATACCCCAAATTGATTTTGTTACAATTTAACAATTTATTTAATATGTATTTAGAAAACAATAATTAAAGATGATAAAAATTAAATCAAGTCAAATTATTTATAAAAATTAAATCAAGTCAAATTATTTAAAATTTCATAAATTTAAAATAAAAACAGCTTTATTTCTAAAATAAAGTTCAATGATTTGATAATTTTCTATTAAATTAATTTAGAGACTGGTTTGATTTTATTTATATCTTTTAGTTGTAACCTTTAGTTTTTGTTTTTTGTTTTCAGTTTCTGTTTTTGTTTTACATAAAAATTAAAATTTAGTTATTAATGTTAATGTAGTTATATTTGATAATAATTATATATTAGATAAAGATAAATTATTTTGAATTAAATATATTTATTTTAATCTCTTATATATTTTATTTTATTAAAATAAATAATTTAAAAACATTTTTATTTATTATTTAATATACATTTTGAATATATTTTAATTATTAAATCAAATTTTATTTAAAATTTATACATTTTGAAGATATTTTAAATTTAATAATATTTATTAATAATTATATTTAATTTAATAATAAAAATTTAATTATTATACTATATTATATTATTCATAATTTACATTAACAATTAATTTAGTCAATTAAACATATGATATTCAATTATATTATTCACAATTCTTATTAATAATAAATATATTAAGTAATATATTTAATTGATAATAAATTAAATTATTATAAAAAAGCTCTTTTTCTAACTAATTTTTGAAAACTATAAGAAACTAAAACTAAAACTAAAAAAACTTAAGCAAATAATTTTTTATTAAACTTAAACTTAAAAATAAAAATAAAAATAACACTGAATTAATTTATTAATTCCGAATTCGTTTTAGCATTACTTATAACGTCTTCATTGCATTTTGCGGCATCAAATATATAATAAATTTGCGAAAGGTGACTTGAGTTGCTTCTAGTTTGTTATCCTGCCGACATAGATAAGGACGAGCAGTCGGACCGGATCAATTTGATCGTCCTTCGGCCTAATGATTAAAAAGTTTCCCAAACCCAATTCAAATTTCAATCTGTTTGAGTCAAGCCGAACTCCCTCAATCCAATCCAAAATATAATTAATCAACTCAGGCCGAGCTTGAGAATGACACTCGGCAGGTACACGAACTGCTCTTTACTACAGTCAGTTCACCTCTAAATTTTGCCTAAGGCCAGCCCAGTTACATTTCAAGCACAAAATCAACCAACCACATAAGCCGATGGTGCGGAGAGCAATTAAGATTAGCCACCACATCCAAGTAGAGACTTCTCTCCTATAAAATTGCCACATCCAAGTAATCTCCGATCTGTGGATGTTGCAGAAAAATTTGGTAACAAATTCAAGTTGGAGATTGGAATAGGTTTTTATAAAAGAAACCAATTATACCTGGAATCCAAGCTCAGCCAATGCTTTGGCATCATCTAATTTCCCAATTCTGTTAGAGTATGTCTTCCCAACCTACAATGACGAAAGGTAAATATAGCGCTATAACACACCTAAATGTTGAGAGATTATGAAGAAATGCACTCATGAGCATCATTAACGACCTGTCTAACGAAAGAACTAAAATGATTAAGTATAATAAAGATCTGGACCCGAAAATAAGTTTTTGTTACTAAACAAGAGGTAGACCGCCATGCTTAGATAAGAGGCAATTCAGTTTATATTCCTCGATGATCCGTTAGAACGTGTTGATTTGACCCCATAAGCAGACTACATCAAGATAAGCTAAACCTTTACACTTTATGGGTTTGTACAGGGAAAGAAACGAGGGATTAAGGTTGACAAAAACCATTCTCTTTTGCAAACACCGACCATAAACAAAAAAAGAAAATATATAGATATGAGATATTAACCTCTCGAACCACAAAACGGCCATTCTTATCTGGGTAAACAAAAGCAAAAGAAAGTCTAGCATCTCTTCTCCTTGCTGCAGGAGCCACTTCTTTAACCTGTGAAACACATCAAAATCGACCATTAGCATAAGCATAATTACCTCGGTGAGAACAGAAAAAACATGGAAGACAAGGAAGTGACCACAACTATGCTAATATATCATGAATTCCAAAACATCAAATTGCGTCTGATTCTTAATATTCCTCCCAAGCTGTTCAAGCATGATATGAGCAACACAACTGTGATCATCGGTCCTGAAATTCCAATTTCCCACATGCCTAAAGATCATAGTCACTGCTAAGCTACAGGTTCATCTCAAACAAGCCTCTTATGGATACTCTGTCAAGCCTCTCTAATCTCCTCCAAAAATGCGGGAAAGGAACGAAAATGATTTGAACATACCAGATCAGTTAATTCACGAAGAGTAGCATCTTTCCATGTGTAAATTTGAACTTCATCCTTAGGCTCCTTTCCCGTCACCGAAAAGTCTTCCTTCATATGATGAGAACCTATCTACCAAAAATTAACAAATGACAACTCAGGCTTTGCACTTCAGAAACGCAGTTACATACTAATGTAACGTGATTAGTTCAATCACAGCCAAAACAAAAAGTATTAATCACACTCACTGAAATTCTACAATTTGCACGATAGTTCACGAAAACAGTCAATCCGAATACAAATTAATGTACACTAATAAACAAGAAGCGGATGTAAATACCTTGGTAAATACGCGGAGCAACAGAGGGCATGTCTGGTAAAGAAAAGCGTTAAAGATCAAGCAAAAGTCATTAAACATGATAAATATTGATAGTCGATGAGCAAAGATAAGAAACTAAAACCGTTGGATTCAAATGTAACTGTTAGGAACCCTAGAAAATGCCAGAAGTTGAAGGAGCAAAAACTAGAGATAAAAAAAAGTGAACCTTCTCGCGATCGACGGGCTGAAGAGGAGGAGGCGGACCTCGGGGGGGAGGATGCATAAGTCTACCTCCTTGTCTCTTTGGTGT
>JANSVB020000071.1:118659-132189 GCA_025504935.2 Erythroxylum haughtii
CCAGTAGTTGTTCTATCTGCTGTAGTTCTTCAATTGTACATGAAGCTATACCTTCTCCCAAGAGTTTCCTATAACACCAACAACAACAATAACTAGTGAGAGTTCTGCAGCAACTATCAACTATCAACGACTAAACAAGCACATTTCCTAACTACCACGTTCTGACCTTTTTGAGGTTTCAAGAAACTCTATCTTCTTCACCATGTCTGCTGTTTCTGAATTCAGTTGCTGCCAAAGTTAAAACTTCAAATCAGATGTCCGAATGAAACGTTCGTCTGATCCCTTTAACGTTTAATTAAATCCATACCTCCATGTTTTCTTCGGTCGGTTTCTTGTTGGTTGGGTTGTCTTTTTTGTGTCTCCTGTAACGTTCAATCGTGTCCTGCATGCTATATAACCAGAGAACACAGCAAGAAAACCAATGTACAAAGATCATCACCACCACACAAGATTAACCAAATCAATGAGAAAACCTAGTTCAGATTACTTGTGATATGTAAGAAGAAAGATGTTAAACAAAACTAATTATTGCATGAGTTATGGAACAAGGAAATAATCGAATTCATATCGAAATATAAAAAGATAATAAGTTAAATTTTAAGTTGAATATACAATTATACTAAATTAGTTATGATTCTACTAGTTAGGAATATGGCTGCGTACATTGAACCTCCATGATTCTACTAGTTAGAAATATGGCTGCGTACATTGAACCTCCCTAAACTCTGTGTTAGCGGGATTTTTTTACTGAGTCATTAATCGTTGTACTAAATTAGTTATGAGATTGTTAACTTTGAATCTTATGTTGTTAATTAATTGAATACTCTCGATTCACAAATAATTTAAAATCTCAATTATCTAAAACATGATTTATATACATATTGAGAACTCTTTCTTGTAAAATAACACATTTTTACTTATAGAAGTATGTGTTAAATACATCATGCAAAGTGGCAATATATAGAATTACCATAAGCTATGACTTAAAAGATTTCTCAAAAAAAAGAGACTCTATCAATAATTTTTTTAGACTCTATCACTTTGATTTATCAATTAATTTGTAGACTATTCAATTGTATATTCTCTTATTTCAAATCAAGATGTTTACATATGTAACTTCAGTATCCAAGACATATTCCAAAAGTACTACTCTCCATGGTTCGTCTTAGTAGCCATCTCATCACCATCATGAACTCGTACTAATCTTCAATGGAAGAACTCAATGTTTCAGTTGTAAATCACTCAGAGTCAGCAACTTTTCTCAGAAAAAGTACACTCTTTGTAAAGTAAACCTACGTTTCATTTATGTTCCAAAGCCAGATATAATAGCAACCCACTTACCAAATAAGAAACCTACTCTCCTTTTAATAGCATTAAACTAGCTAACTAAGGTTTGAGTTTAGCCTTATCGTTGAACTTGTGAAGATGGCTTTACTTGTAGAATGTTGTATGAACAACTCCAAATCCCAGTAACGTTAGGGGTTTCTTAGGTATCAGTAAGAGAATCTCTAAGTTCTGATCTAACTAGGAAAAGATCTGTCTGAACTAGTTTGTGTTTATTCTGTGTCCGTACGAGAGAGATTCGTGAGAGGTCATGCACATAACCCTAAGAGTGCAAGAACCTTAATTAAAGGATCGACATAACTAAGTACAGAATTTAATTGTTCCATGGTAACATCATACCTGGAGTTTGAGAATTGATAGAGCTTCCCTCTTGGAGAGAAGATGATAAGAGCAATCTCAGCGTCACAAAGAACTGAGAGCTCAAAGGCCTTCTTGAGGAGGCCGTTTCTACGCTTGGAGAAGGTGACCTGCCTGCTTGTTGCGTTCTCTATACGTCTCATTTGAGTCTTCCCTCTCACCATTCTCTCGATCTGTAAAGCCTGAACACAAAGAAGCCACAGTTTATTGATTCTCTTGAATCAAAAAATCATTAAAAAAAAAAAGAAAAAGCTTTCGAGTCGTGAACTAAGAAAAATCTTACAAAAATAGAAAATTCCCAGAAGGGTTTTTAAGTTAAATAGAGCTATCACAGAATGAAGAAATCCCGTTGCAATGTCCTCCTGGATTGACTAAACAGCAAGTGATTTTTTACCGTTATTGAAGTGAAGAAAAGCAGAAGACCAGAACCTGGAAAAGAGAAGAAGAAAGCATACTAAGAGGGCGAGAATCAGATTAAAAACAAAAAACAAAACAAAACTCCTATGCTAAAGAAATCTGAGCTTGGAAACCTACAAGCATGAGGAGATCTCACAAAAGATTAACTCTTTTGAGGCTGATTGATTCAGACAGACACCAAATAACATACCAGGAAGACTCAGAACTCACAACAGCTTCTTACCAGTAGATTTTCTAAGAATCTTACCAAATAGGCAAAACCCAGAAAGCCAGTGATAAACAAGGATGGGCACAAGTAGGCATCAAAAGAAGAACAGGAAAGAGGAGAACTCAGAAATGGAGAAACATACTAATTGAAGTCCTTGCAAGTCTTGATTGATTCCCACTTCTTCTTATCACCAAATTAAAAAAAAAAACTACCTTTCCTAATTTATCTATATTATTATTCCTTCATTACCTATATAAAGAAACAAAAAAAAGCATAAAATGTACAAAAACCTCATCTTTTTCCTTATTTTGGTAAAACCAAAAAAGGAAAAGTAGTAAAAAATAGTCATAAAATAAAAAAATGATACTTTCTTTCTTCTTTTTTTTACTTTATCCATCTCTTGGTCTTACCTTCTTTTGGTTCATTATTAATGAAAAGGGATCGTACCTTTTAAGCAAGAAAAACAGACAAATTGTGTAGTAGTGATTTCTACGAAAAGTACATGTAAACATTTAGATTCAGATTCCCTCATTTATCTTGTGTTTAAGAGTTATGTGTTTTATATATCATCATTATCATTACGGTCTGAAATATTTGTAATAAAGTAAAATTTAGAAAAATTTGATAATAAATAATTTTATTTTATATAATAAGAAGATTATTTTTAATAAATTTATATATAAATATGACAAAAAATAGTGGCAGAGATTAACAGAAGAATTAAGAATTTTTATATATCTTAACGTTATTAAAATAACAATTTGTATATTATGAATAGAGCATAAAATGAGGAGAGACTAGGGAGAGTTAGCGGGGTCAGTGATGATGGAAGTATAGTACAATGTTAAAAACGAGTCATTATCCGTCATTACAAACCTTGAATCGTGACTTCTTCGGCCTTGCACTCACCAACTCACTTCCCTTCACGTGGGGAGTGGGTCCTATTCGCTTCCACCCTCGCCTTAGGAGTCTTCACATATTTTAGATTGTTCATGTTGATGATTGATTACTAGCTCTCCTGTTTAGCATCAGGTTCTTATCAGCCCCAGATTTTTTAGCAGCCACACTGTTGCTGGAAGCGAGATGCCCATAATTAATCCGATCAAGGAGCTTTGCCCAGGAGGCTAGAGAATCATCAATAAGAATATGTCTATTTTCTCTCATTTGACGTGACTCAAACTCAAGACCTCTTTTAAATGAGAGAGTCTTAAGCGAGAAATCTAGACCAATTGATCCACCCCTCAATGTCATCTTCTTTTATTAATTAGAGAGGCAAGTAAGGTTGCATGAATACCTTGACCTTTTCCGTTCTGCGTTAGGGTAATGACTTGGACTCACTCAATCAACGTTGTTCTACTAAAAACGATGGCCTAGGGTCGAACTTGACTCAGCCCTAGTGCATCCTTACAACTCAACAGGATTTTAATTGAACATTATTATTGTTGATGCACATTCATGCATATTAGATAACTAAGATTTATGAATGACTTCACTTAATCCGATATAATCTAAAATTAATAGAAACGATTAAAGTTAAGTTTAGACCTTTTAAAAATATTTGTCTATTTTTGAGTTGAGCTTGAATTTGAGTTATTTGATTTGGCTCGAATAGAAAATTTAAAATTTAAAATTTAAAACAAAATAATATTACTTTTAATAAAATAATATCATTTTTATAATAAAAATTAAATACATACATTAAATTGGATTTGACTCGTGCTTGATTGAATTTAAACTCAAGCCAGTTTTAAGTCATCTCGGACTTAAGACCAAGTTTGAATCGACTAATTATTAAGCCTATTAAAAATGAAAATTAAATTCAATTTGATCTAATTCAATTTAAGACTTAGTTTGAATAGTCCAATCTTTTATTCAAAACAAATGTAAGGTCAAAGTAATATTGTTTTAACAAAATTCTTTAAGATGGTATTATTTTAAGCAATTCATTTAGGGATTGCAATGTGTTGACCCATGGGTCAATTCCCTCCAAGTTTTTAAAAAAATAAAAATATAAAATAGTTTTTTAATTGAATCTGAACTTAGTCAGCACAGGCCTAGGCCTATTGCAAGTCTAACTTTTTTAAATAAAACGATGTTTTTTTGTTTATAATAATTAGGCCTCAAGTCAGTTTAAACTTGAGCCAGACCCATATATCGATCAATTGAAAATAACTAAATTTAAACTTATGGGTCAACAATTGTCATCTCTAATTATCTTCACATAGAAATGATTTAAAAGATAGTTGATAGACACATTAAACTTATAAATATTGATTCAATTTAATTTATTACTTGGCTATAAATCATTTTATTTAAAACAAGTTACTTATGAAAATAATAATTATTAAATATATGTAGTGTTTACTTGTATTAGTTATTAATATTTATTTTTATAATTAATGAATTATTTATTCAATTTGTGAGGTTTATCGAAGATTAAATATTTTCTGCTTGATATTATTTACATTAATATTTTATATTGTGGAAAAAAACAAAAAAAGCTTATATTTTACATTTAACATTAAACAAAGGATGGATAATTGCATGATTGTAATTTAAAATAAATTAGAGTTGCAGAATATAGTAAGAGCTCTACATAATATTTCTATACACAAATGAAATATTAAATTACCATGATTAAGTGATAATTATTAAAACATACTATAAAATTTATCCAATCAACAAAATATTTAGTATTATTTTTAATATAAGTTAAATAATGAAATATTTTATTTAACTTTCAACATCAAGAGATATGTTTATAAATTTAATTTATTTTAAATTAATTAGGATAATGATTTTTAATTGATAGTGAAATAACTAAACTTCTTGTTTTATAAAAATATCTTTAAATTGGTTTTAATTTGTTTAATTTTGGATAACATTTTTCTTATCATAAATAGAAAAAAGCATTTTGAGACTTTATTATTTATATAAATTTTTATTTAAATAAATATTTTAAAAAACTAACATTATCAAAACTATTACCTTAAATCAAGTTTTTAATTTTAAAACTTGATGTCATTATTATATAGTATTAATATTTAAAAAATTAAACCGAAAGTTAGATATGTAAACACAAAAGTTTAAGGTTTAAATGATTTAATTAGTATTAGACCCTCGTAAAATCGATTAAAGATTAAATAAAATTAAGGAATTTAAGGTATGATTGAAAGAAATTGTCCTATATGAAAGAACTTGAAATTTAATTAAAAAAGAGTGTTAAATAAAAATTAATTAATTAATTATAATTTATAAAATTTTATTAATTTATAAAAATTATTAATTAATAAATAAATAGGACAATTTTAATAATAAATGTTATTAAAATAATTAAAAATTAAAAAATTGAACAATAAAATTAACAATTTTCTTTTATAAAAATGGAATAAAATAAATTACAGGACAGATCTTGAAAAACAGATTTCCAATATATTTTGTAGAAAAAGTACATGACACTTAATGGGTAAAGTACCATTGAAAGTTTTTTCAATAACTGTATAAAATAAAGATTCACGCGTGTCCAGCCAACACGTGGGTTTATGCTGCTTTATGCAAACTTGATAAGGTTGTTCTTTTCATGGACCTTTGCCAATTTAGTCTAATATTAACTGGGACGGGTACGATGCCTTGTCTCGCGGGGACCACAACGCGCGCTTTCATCATTTCCTGATCCGACGGCTCAGATGATAGATGGTGACATCCTAGGTCTACGTCACTCCCGATACTTTGGATGACGTCACTCAGAAGGGTGTAAGCCAATTTGCAAACGTCGGTCGGTCCAATCATCGGACGCAGAAATCTGGGATTATCCAATAGAAAGTGGCTAGTGTTTTTATATTGGAGGAAGAGATGATAAAGACACGTTTATAAATACTAATATTTAATATTCATATAATATAATTTTTGATATTATTTTTAATATAATCTAAGAAAAATAATTTTTATAAAAACAAGAAATTTAAAAGTCATTTTTTAAAATTTTCTTAATTTTTATTTCTATTATCTTTTAAAATATTGTATCATAATTTAAAAAAAAAAGATGAAGTAATTATAAGAGAAATTGGTGTTGTGATTGTGAATATATGAAGTATAAACCATCTCTTATTTTCGTCAACTGATTCATATTTTTCACATGGAAAATACATGTTTAATATGAAAGAGAGATGTGAATGGTTCAGCCGACAAGGTTTTAACACGTGTCAGATGCTCTCCAAGACCATAGCTCACAACCTGAAATCAAGAAATATAAGCCTGCCTGCCTACCACACCAGAATAAATGAAGTTTCTCAAAAAAATCTGCTAGCGGATGAAGATTTTTTAGCGATAAGAGACATAAGGCTAAAGAGACGGTCAAAAAAGAATCTTTCGTATATAATCTTACATAATCTCGAATGTTATCAATTCTTCGTCTCTGCCTAAGATCTCGACATCACAATTCTATTATTGTTTAAATTTCGTAGTAAAAGGGCTTATAGATGTGGGATTTTTTAGTAATCTTTTCATAACCTTAGCTTGTCACGTGAGTTTGAATTTTATATTTTCACATGTGGAAAAAAGTATAAATATCTTAAGATATCAGACATTCACTAATGAGTATGGCACCCTCAAAATTGTAACTTTTCCATGACATATAAGCGACTAATACATTTTTGCTCAAGGAGAGCTCGCCACCAATTGTAGCGACACCATCCGCTATATTTAAATTGGATACTATTAATGATAAATAATAAAGAAAAAAGGAAGGTCATTCTATTTCGACAAAAGACCCACACCCAAGCTCGATAGCTTTGGGTCCACTATCCCAATCATAATTTTATCATGTTCTATTGAATCTTATCAACACATTTGTGTGGATTCTACATAAATATATAGATGAGATTTAATAGAACAGAGTAACTAAAATAGAAGATTTGACGTGCACAATCTATAAGTCTTGGTTGGTGACTAATATGAAAGGAATGTAAAAAAAAGAATAAAATTTGGAATAAACAAAGTTATATAAAAACTAATAATTATACTAATAATTGATATTAAATATTAAGAATATTAAGAATAATTTTTTTTCTTATGTTTGAATAATGTTATCGGTACTATTACAGAATTATTCCCTGTGTGCCCGTAAGGGTCCTTGAGTGGTATCAGAGACATAGAACGAAGCCGGGAACACTTTCCCTTACCCTAAGTGGTATCTTTGTTTATTGGTCAGGTATAGTCAGTTTAGCCAAAAAAACCTGCGTACCCTTTGGTATTTATCACCTTATGTCCTGTTAGCCTTAAGGTCTGTTTGTTTGACTTTTTATCAGTAGAGCTTTTATCAATAAAGCTTTTCTCAGTAGAGCTTTTCTGAGAAGAGCTTTTTTTAAAAGCCAGTTGACTGTTTGATTGTCAATTAAAGAAACAACTTTTTAAAAAGAGCTTCATACAATAGACTGTTTGACAACATAAAAATAAAAAGCACTTTTATTAATTTTAACTATATTTTATTTTATGATAAAATTATTTATGCTAAATAATTTTTAAAGTTTACTAAACAATATGTAAAGTATCATCTTGTAGAAAATTTTAGATAAATAATTATTTTATTTTATTCACAATTAAATTAAACTTTTAATATTTTTAATCAAATTTATAAGTGAAAAAACAAGGGTAAACCAATCCCCTTAATTAGATTATATGTATTTTTGTTTATTATTTTATATATTTATATTTCATAAA
Organism: Erythroxylum haughtii; assembly: GCA_025504935.2. Taxonomy (NCBI): domain Eukaryota; kingdom Viridiplantae; phylum Streptophyta; class Magnoliopsida; order Malpighiales; family Erythroxylaceae; genus Erythroxylum; species Erythroxylum haughtii. The sequence continues at coordinate 126,704 of JANSVB020000071.1, forward strand.
TATTATAAATTTAATTTTATAAATATTCCTAAAAATATAGTATAAATTTATAATATGATAATAAATTATTTTATAAATTTTTTAAAATTAGAAACTATTTTATAAATTTTATAAATTAGATATTAATGAAGAACACAGTTACGCAGCGGATCTAATTTCCTTCTACTTCATTGAGACTGTCATTGAGCAATTGATTGGAAGCTACACACTACACACAGAGAGCTGATCAGATAGAAAGCACGAAGACATGTTTAACCTTTCAACTTTGACTCTACCTCCAAAGCCTGCGTTGCAAATCCCCAACTCCAGCTTCTCCGGAATCCAAATCCGCCACAAATGTCACCTTCCAGCTTGCCAACCCATGAAACCGCGATTCTTGTCTTCCAAAACCCCATCTTCGTCTGTGATAATGATGGCAAAGAGAGAAGAAGAGTTGAAGGAAATCAGGTCCAAGACCACAGAGGAAATCAACGAAGAGGTTGTCGATCTTAAAGGCGAGCTTTTTATGCTCCGACTTCAGAAATCGGCACGTAACGAGTTCAAGTCCAGCGAGTTTCGCCGCATGCACAAAAGGGTTTGTGCTTCTTGATTCACTTTTCAAGCCCTTTTGCTGTTTACGGATTTCGTATCTGTTGCAGTTGGTAACTCTAAAATGTTAAATTCGAGATCTGAGTTTGCCTTTTATACTTATATGGTGAGAACTTGTTGTGCAGCAATTTTGTTTGCTTTACTGATATCACATTGTGCTTTTAGTGAAGCTTGATTAGCTTGGAGTTGTTAATCATGGTCTGTGGTGTGTGACATAAACGAATTGCAAGCTTGGTCCATGTACCTGGAGATGGGAACTTTCTGGTTTATGTTTTGGACAGTGAAGCAGTTGTGTGCTGTCTGTAAAATTAGGTGGAGAGTTCACCAAAAAGTTGAAAGAAAATAGAGGCGGAGGTGATTAGGTGCTTCTTCTCATGCCATAATGATAATATAGGCTAAAGAGGGTTTTGGTTTTGAACAAGTTTTAGAGTTTCTAGTGGAAGCTCTGTGCTCTAGTTGTGTGATATCAAGATAAATGTTCCCAGAACGATGGCTTTTATTTTGCTTCTATTGTTGTTTTTGTCCATTTTTCACTTTTCCAGTTGCTGAATGCTAGAAAGGAGGAATCTTAATGTTTGTTGATACTAGTTATGCACTAGAAGTTGTAATTTTAGTTTTTTTAGTAACTATTCTTGGTTACTATCATCCTGAGTGCTGCCTCGCTAATATTCTCAAAGACGATGCTGGTTCTCAAGACCATTTAGCAGGGATTGCGTGAGCAAGAAAGTCTGTATAAGCTCAAAAGATGTTGATTGCTTGTTTACTCTGGGCCAAAAGATTAATCCCAAGTTGTCTTGGAACCTTGTGAAATTTTGTGTATCACTGTGGGTGTAGCATTAGGTATTGTGATGTCTTTCTCTTGAAGGTTGTTGTTAGTAGAAGGGAGGACCTGAATGCTAATCTTTGAGGAATTTAATTGTTGCTTCATATGCTTCATGGGTTACATGTTTAACATTTTTGGGACAAAACTATGAATACTTTATGTTGCTTCATCAGTGAAAGGGAAAAGTGGATTGAATAGGAATAGGACCTCTTAGGGGTTAAAATGACGATCGTTATTCAGAAGTTTTATTTGTAATGATCATTGTGAATTGGATATAAACATATCTTGTAGTAAGTCAATTACTACATTTGACTAGTGCTAGTAAAAGTAGATGAATGCGCTGCTTTGATGTTTGTTCTATAAATGTTGATGATAGATATTGAGCTATGTGCATAATGAACCAAATACTGTGATAATTCATCCTTTATATACCATTTTCGACTTCTTTAATTGTGGTTAAAATCAAAAATTACAGATTGCTCGCATGCTTACTGTTAAGCGGGAAAGAGAAATTGAGGAGGGGATAAATAAGAGGTTGTCAAGAAAGCTCGACAGGCAATGGAAGAAAAATATAGTTGTTAGACCTCCTCCATCTTTGAAAAAGTTGCAAGAGGAAGAGGCTGCTGCTGCTGCAGAAGCTGAAAAATCTGCGTGAGACTCATCCAAATGTCTCTTCTTGACTGTGAAAAATGTACCTTTTTATGATAAAGCAGTAGTAACTCCTTAAACTATTGCCATTTTTCTTCTCTTTCTGTATAATGTTCTGCTATTCGTGGTTCTATTATTCTTTTTCTCCTTTTCGTAACGTAACCTCTCTATGATTGGAAGTCCCTGTGACATTTGGTAGTGTTATTAAAGTCATTGTTTTGAAGGCTCCAGCTTTTCAACTTCGTTGCCAATACTATATCACTGCCAATTGAATCGTTTTTCTACAACATATAACCTAGTCTAAGACTTTCTGCAACATATGACCTTCCAAAAGTCAATCCATGAATTTCTTTATTACAACTTTCAACTTTCCATCTTTAGAATAGTTATCTCCAGAAAGATTCGTTTATGGGAGACCATTACAGTGTTTGCAAGAACAGCTCAAATGGAAGGATTATGCATCATCCTGATAAATTTGGGAAAGAGTACCATCACAGTTATAAACTCAGTCTCATGATGCAAAAGAGAAACATTTTATAAAGGAACCATGTGCTTGTGTCGCGGAAAAGCATGCCAAGCTAGTAGTCAGCTTACTCTAGACACAGATCGTATCCTGTTTTCTAATAACCCTTTCCTACTAACTCCCATTATGTCCAAAGATTCTTTTTCATGAATGCAGCTTTTGACTATGAGCATGTGGCTCTTCTGCTTTTCAACCTTTCCATTTGATTCTTGCTTTTTCATGATAAAACCTGTCAAGCCCTGTCGACAAATCTTTCTTACTGACCTCTTCTGCAAAATGAGTTGCTGTTGGAAATGTGGTGTGGAAACTTCTGTCTTTAGGGCTTTTCTGTTCATTGATGGCTTGGGAATATCAAAGTACGTACTTGACAAGCTTAAATGTCACAACTCCTGATCTGATCATCAAGGTATGTTTCTGAAATTCACTTGTTGTTTTAAACATATCTAAATTCGGCTTCTTAACTAGTTACTTGATCGGAATGTCACACCGGATCAAATTGTAGTTTGTCACTAGATATTTACTTTTTCTGATATATGTAACAGGAGGAAGATAGGTTCTTATATGTATTCAGGAAATGTAGTACTGATGCTTACTGAATTTTAATTACCTCAACCATCAATTTGATCTGGTAAAGGATAACATAGACTTATCATCAATCTTAAACTCTGTTTAAGAAACGTGGATAGCACCTCTATGTCCTAATTAGGGATGATAATTTAGTTGAATCTGACCCAGGTCGAAGTCAATAAACTAAGATCAAATTGAATTTCAATTTTAAGACTTTTAAAAAATTTAGGTTCAGACTCGGGCAGCTTGAGTCGTTACCACCCATAGTCCTAAACCTTTTTAATGAATTAACCCACTATTAGTAGTCTCCTTAGAATATAAGATCAAAGTTTGTTTGATCAAGATCAAAATCAAAATCCGATGGGTTACTTGAAACTAAACTTAAATTATTTGATTATAGTTGAATTAACCCACTATTAGTAGTCTCCTTAGAATATAAGATCAAAGTTTGTTTGTTCAAAATCAAAATCCGATGGTTTACTTGAAACGAAACTTAAATTATTTGATTATAGTTTATATTAGATCTATGATAACATCTAATGGTATAGCTTGATAAGGGCAAGATTCTTACATGAAACCATCACAAAATCAATTGTAGCCAAGTGATGGCAACAAGTATGGCCAAATCGGTTGGAGGTGTGACTCGAGTTTAGTTCAAATTCTCTCCCAAATTTAAATTTGGAGTAAAATTTAATCAACTCGAACTTAATTTAAACTCAAACTGTTAATTATATAATCAAATATGAAATTATAAAAGTTTTTAACTTTTAAACTACAAATTATACTAAGAAGACACGGAAGATATTTATAGATAATGCGGATATAATTACGACAATTTACAATAATAACTTTGAGTGTAATATTGTAATTACATTTATGACCTTAGGGTTTAACTAGATACAAAATTGTACAAATGTTTTCACCAATTTTTACCTTCATGAAGTAGCATCTCTTGTAGTAGAGGTTCAGTTCAGGATGAAGTCCTACTTGGAAGTAACCCTATAGCTAACACATGATTCTTCACCCTACACTACACACCTTTATTTTATTTAGAAGATCCATATATATTGTTTAAGGGGAGATATCATGGATTCTCTCATAGGCCATAGCCTTTGGTGGGTCTAGATAAGAACACTCGAATTTTCAACTCATTCGATCTTCATGTATAATTAAAATTTTGAAACCTCTTTCTAAGGTTGAGTTCGAATATTCTTACCCTAATCTTGACTCGAACTTAGTCTAAACATGCTCGAATAAATCTATTAAAAATAAAGATTTCTGCATTGTTTTAATTTGAAATCATAATTATAACATTATAAAAAAATGATGCAAGATAATCAGCCTAATTTGATTAACAATGTTGAATTAAACTCGGTTTGATTAGGTTCAAATTCAAAATTATCAAATTAAACTCGATTTGATTATGTTTGAACTTGAATTATAACTAAGTTGGAAAAATTCAACCTAAACATAATCAAATCAAGTTTAATTTGACAATTATATATATATATATGACATATTACTAATGGAGTCTTAGGTTGAATTTTTCTAGCTTAATTATCATTCGATTTGGAACATAATCAAATCAAGTTTAATTTGACAATTTTGATTTTAAACAAAACCAAACCTAGTTTAATTCAACACTTTTGATTCAAATTAGGTTGAATAAGTTCATGCCTATGTGTGTGTACATATTTGTGTGTGATATGATGTGCTGTATCTGCATTTGCTTACTACATGAAATATAATAATTGACCAATCCTATATATATGTATATCAACTATCAGTTTCACTATCTTTCGCTATCCTGACCTGTTAACTATGATGTCATTGCCTATTGAAGTTAAGCCACCAAATGACATGGTAGTTGATGCCTAAAACAAATTTATATAGCACAACTCGATGACTTGATTCGAACATTTATTGTATATATACTTAAAATTAAGAAGGATGTGATCTTTAAAGTTGGTCATAACGGTTGAGAAAACTTGATCTCTCTTATATTAAAGAAAACAGTGTGTGATTAAAAACATTAATTAAAAATATTTTGGCAATGCACTAATTATTACTTTAATTAACTTAATTTAAATTTTTTAAGTTTAAATTAATAAAATAGAATCACAATTCACATTAGATCAAGTCCGAACGATTCGATTTCGAGTTCATATTCGATAATAATGTCCTTAACACTTGGGATGTTACATAATTAGTCGACTACTTGAACTTCGGTAAACACATGTAATTGTCATTGAAATAGTAAAGATATGATGAAATTAGCACAGATCTTCCATACCCCACTTGTATTCTTCAATATGTTCTTGTCTTTTTCTATTAGGG
>JANSVB020000071.1:149621-165572 GCA_025504935.2 Erythroxylum haughtii
TAAAATTCAACCATAACTCAACACAACTACCCCAATCTTTCACAATTAAACCCATTAATGCATCAACCAACAAATAAACAACATTAAACCATTTTACTTACCAAATCAAGCTTTCATCTCTTCAACACCCGAAAACCCTCTAACTCATTCAACACATACGGTTCTCACTCAAGACCTCTCAAATCTTCATCTTCTCAAGGTTTAAGGCTAGGTCTTGCACAAGGAGAAGAAGCAAGCAAGAATCGTGTAGAGAGGATCGAAAATCAACGAAGGGAGAAGAGGAAAACATGCCCTAGGTGAAGGAGAAAGTTTACTGCCAAGATTTTCGTAACCTTCAAAGGGTAAAGTCAAAGACTTAGGCATTTATGTTAATCATATAAGCCTTCATCACTAGAAACATGCCATATGTCCTTTCCTTAAAATACATTTAAAATCTCTCTCTCTTTTCAAAATCATTTCCAGTCCAATTCGTCTCCAAATTTCAGTGGCTCGTCATATTAATTCCAAAAATCTTATATTTAAATTTTTCCATAACCATTCGACAGTTATTCAAGTACTATACAATTAATCAGTCCGTCACTCGAAAAATTTTTCGGTCCGGACATTTTCTCCCAAAATTATCCAGAAAATTGCTAAGGGTCACTACCAAGTGACAATCGCTCTAAAACAATTTCAATTCCAATTCTCAAACACAAATATATCAGAATTTACAAAATAGATCATACTCATATAAATGCCGGGAAATGTCATGAATGCATGTACCTATATATGCACGTATAAAATGTCAACCAATTGAATGAACAAATCCAAAATATGCAATCAATTTCCTGGGTCGTCCCAATTTACCAAAATAACCTTCCCATCGGTGATGGGATGTTACACTATCATTGTTCAACAACATCGTCTATGGACAGCTTTAGCTAGATGACAAACTACTCAATGCTTCTTCATTATCTATCGTCCATACAGAGAGACACGTACTGGTGTTCTTTATACTAAACAACGTGTTCAATTCTGGAATACATCTTTATATTAGCCAAGACATAAGGAAAATGTGTTAAAATCTTTGAGAAATTTACTTAAAGAGATTAATAATTTTCCCGATCATCCAATATTGACAACGTCTATTGGACCATATCCCGGAGAATTTATGCCTGGTGAACCTGAAGCACCAGAAGTCAACATTCCTGGCCCCAATAGTCCTGAATATGATACCAAAGACAGTGAAACTAACGTCTCACAATCTGCAGGACCTTCTCAACCGTCCAACTCAGTTTTCCAAGATGGACCTACATATCACTGTCAGTTGAAGATTCCATCTTATCATCTTCCTGTTCACCTTTAGACTTTTCTTAAAGTAGTACTGTTTATTTTAAGACTTTTGTAAAAGTAGATTCCTTTTTTATAAGGTTAGGTGAATTATTATATTACTTTTATTAACGTGTAATCATTTTGTCTCTAGGTAGATTTACTTTTCAGACCCTTGCTTCGCTTATAAAAGCAGGACTTAGTTTCAGTTGTAGGCAGACCCTTACTTTTATTAATGTGTAATCATTTTTTTCTAACTCCCTTCTCATTTCTGAAAACTTCAAACCCTGAAAAATCATGTTGCTTCAGTGCCTAAGATGTAGGATGAGTATGCTCTACACTCACCTCAATTGAAGATCTTGTGTATCAGAAAGTTTATGACAATCTGAGAACTGTTGCTTCTAAACATATCCGCTGCCTTGAGTCAGAAGCATTAATGAGGAATGACGAGTAAGAGTATGTGAGTGAAGTAGGGATTCCTAAAAAGCAATAGCATTTGTGCCCGTGTAAGCCAATGGACAGGCGTTGAGGGTTGTTAGCTTCGATATTTGGAACTACCTACGTAGTGATACATACTTCCAATTCGACTTTGGTTAGTCGATGATGCAACCAGTTTGGGTTGTTTAGAGTGAGTGTTAACCATTGGATTAGCTAGAGAGGTGTCATAGTTTTCCTGTGTACCCGTAAGGGTCCCCGAGTGGTATTATATTGGTATCATTAAATATCAAAAATTGTTTCAGATAATCTTTTTAAATTTAAAATAATTTTTAAATTTTATAAAATTGTAAATAATCCTTCAATATATACTCTTTTTATTTTACTTAAATCACATCTTAAGAAATTGTAACAATATAAATTTAATATAAGATATTTTTATTAATATTATTTTCAAGTATTTCTTATAAATTAAAATAAATGTAATTTCAAATATTATTTTTATATGTTTTAAGAAATATTGTAATATTTTTCATATGTACATTTTAATAAATATATATTACTAATATAAATATATAAAATTTAAAAATATTAAATATGATGATAACAAACTAATATAATTAGTTAAATAATTTATAATCACTTTGAATGTCTAAATAACATAAAAAGTTTATTTAATGCAATCTTATTTGTGTTTTTATTATTTATTAAATAAATAATAAACAGTTTTATCATATTTTTACATAAAAATTATATTTTTTCAATTTAATTATATATTTTTTCAATTTTATAATTCTGACCAGTTTGATCAATATTTATCTGTAAATTCCTAATTTCACTTGATGGCTAATTGAAAACTCAAACTTTCAAAACCCAAGAAAGCTGAAGACAACTTGTACTTGAGGAACCCTTTTTCTATGATTAGATTAATATGGAAAACTAACAATGGTAAAACCATCGTTACAAAATGAGCTCACAATCAACTATCAAAGCGGTAATATCAAAAAAGAAAACCCTTTTACCGCTCTTGATCAATCTATTTCTCTATCATCACACCCAAAGTCCAGCAGTGAAGTAGGATCCGGAGAGATCTGTGTTAGAAAACCAACTTTCAAGAGGAACATGTTTGTACAAACAACACCAGCCCCTGAGTATGCACAAGAACCACTCACAATCATACAACCTTTCTTCATCAAATTGTTTGTACTCATGTCTTATGATGAGTCCTTTTGCAACAAAGCTGAAAACAGTGCTATTAACAAAGGGTTCTTTCTCAGGCAATATACAAAATTATCCTTGCCGACGCTTCCGTCACCGTCGCCGTCAAACAAATTGAAGAGCCCGTGCACCTGAGAGTAAACAAATGAGGGTTTGGTTCAGATTTGCTGTTCAGACGTCCATTTCTGTGATTAGGCCAAAAACCTTACATAATCAATGACCCAATCACCACCAGCTAAACTAACAATACTTGGTGGTCTATTCCCGTCATACAACACATTGAAGGGTATTGAACAAATTAGCTTATGTTATACACAAACTAAAAGTATGTTTCTCCACAGATTGACGTGATGACCTGAAGGATATAAAACACAGGCAAAGATCGGTTACCTCATCCTTATCCAAGTCCGGAATTGATAGTCTAAGGGCATCCCCGAACTGATGTAAAAGCAAATAGCAAACGAGAATGAAAGTCAAAACTCGTAAACAAACATCAAACTATAAATATCAAAGGGGGGGAGAAAACATACTTCTTGTTCTGAAATTTGATAATGCTCCCTGGTAGTGCATTTACGGAACGCTAGTTCACAGGCTTGTAAGAATAGCGGCAGGTTCATGACGTGAGCTGAACCATAGAGGAACTGCAAGGGAGAAACAAGGTCTAAAGCTTGCCAATGTACATGGTAAAAGGACAACAACCAAAATCTATACGAAGCATGAATTCCTTGTACGCGGTACCAAAAACATAGCATACAGTTTGAGTAAGCACACATATGCAAGCAAGTCCACAGAAGATTTAAGCAGGCATGTGTGGATCTAGATTCAGAGGGTAGAAAGATGATTACTTGCTTGAAGGTGATTGTCCCACTCCTCTCCACATCAATGAACCTGAAAACCTGCAAAACACAAAAAAATGTAAAAGATTGAACTTGAACTGTTCTCCATCCTATTGCAAAGGAAGTAATAAGATACAGTACATGTCAGCAAAACCAAAAAGGTAAATGGGAGAGAGTAGATCCAAGCAGAAGATCAACGTTTCCTGAAATAACTAACCTCCTCTGAAAGGCGGCAAGGCCTCAGTTTCAGAGCCCTTAAAAAGTTGCCATATCTAACTCGACCACTGTGTATAGAAGAAATGAGTCACAACCACTGCTTTTATAATTATTTTAAAACCACAAACTGAAAGCGAACAAATTAAGAACTTTACACCAAGAATTACAATCTCGTTATAGGATTTGCCACTAGCTCTTCACTAGAGGGATAAACATGATAAGCACAAATTGCTAAAAGCTCTCCAGATAAATGAAAAGCCAAAACTTCCTTTTATTCACGTACCTGTAATCTGGATTCATAGAGAGAAACCTGTCCAAGAAATCCACAGCTTCCAAGCTGTTGATGTGGAATAGCTGGCATGGAAAAACAACCTCATCATTGTCGTATATAAAACACAGTAACATCTAGTCGTATGTCACTATCACACAGCACTCTCTCCCTTACCACACTCAGACACGGAGACAGAAACACACATCCAGGTGTACAAACACACACAAAGCATTTCAATTTAGAAACATACCTCTTCCACCTTAGCCATTTCAACCATAAAACTTGAGGGATTCTCCTGCAAAGTTATTTTCATTAAGGAGAATGAGATATTACTGCTGAATGAATGTGATTTATTGTTCTAACAACCACGTGAATTCCAATTTCACTCGAGTGAGCAAAGAACCTATAATATATTAAACATTTACGCCCAGAGATTTCAATAGAACCACTACAGCCAATCCCATATTTCATTCAGCACAGACCTAACTGCAAACATCCTTGCGAAGTGTTTGAAATTATTTGCTTACAATGCATCTATGAAGTTCAAAGTGACTAAAAGTCAGGGTAACAACGTATGGCTAAGACAAAGACAAGTTGAGCTAATCCACATAGCTATGTATCAATATCAAAATAAAGTCAACAAAGATAACTATTTTCCTAAAGATGCTTCATCTCTCAAAGTGCGGTTTTGCAGTTCAATACACTTCCACGAGAAGTCATCATTCAAGAATTTATAAATTGAAACACACTTTAACACCAACGCACATGTCAGCCATGATTTTTCCACAAAGACTAGTTTAAAAATCCGGATAGCTTGAAAAGAGTAAGATTTGGATGAAGCAGTCTTACCTTTCTACAGTCTAATGCTTTCATAAGCAGCAAAACGTCTCCATAGGAATGCGAAGTTTGAACAACATTAAGTGCACTAGCAATAGCACGACCAGTCTGCATAGAGTCATATTATATCACTCGATCACACTCACAAATGGAATAAAGAAATGTGCTGAGGAAAACTCATCATAGCCAACATGTGAAATTGTGAACCAAGATAGAAAACGTGGAGTTTGAACTTGAAAGTCAAGAAAATGCAGTGAAGAAATGAAATTTTCAACTTAATAAATGAACGCAAATTAATTACTCACCCTTTGAGCAAAAACAACAGGATGATCTTTGCAGTTATCAAGAGGGGAGACTATGGGTAGATACTCCACCTGATGAAAGCGTAAAAAATTTCAAATGATTAATGATTAGATCGAATAGAAGAGATATCAAATTAGTAGCTAAAACTCACAGAAACTAGGAATCTGGGCTTTTGGGTGTTGTTAGGCTGCTGAAAATTCAAATTTCAGGTCTGAAATTTTAGCAATAGCAGTCGAACTTCAAAATTGGATTGCTGGAAACTTAGGCTGGAAAATAGTTGGAATTTCATTTAAGGAAACAAACATTGGATAGTTCCAAGAATCACTCCAAGGGTAGGAAATCAAGAACTGCTCATAGGGTCTAAAGATCACTCTCAGAAGAAAGAACCACACCTAGTTAAAAACTCAAAGCCAGTAGGGAAATTTCAAAACTTGCTTTATTGAAAGGTTCTTATTTAACAAGGATTCTTATTATTGTTTCCTAGACTTAAAACCTTAGCTAAAAAGGAAAAAATAAAGAAGAAATATTTTTGTTGTCTAAAAAGAAAAAATAAACTATTAACACATTGTTAACATTCTTCATCAACTAAGCTTTGCATTATCTGTTTCAATGGCAACCAAAGATCTAAGTTATTGATCATGGGAACATACCTCCATAAAATTGTGGAACTGTGTGAACATTCTAAACATGAGCTTTCCCAGAGAAATATTGCCCCTGACAAAATGGTAAGTGAAAGTAAATATCACCGAGTAAAAAAGTAAAGAAAACAACCTAAATGAAATTTCATATGACAAGCAAAACTTTACCATGATTGATCAAAGTGAATATGCGGATAACGAATGACAACTGGTTGGATTGGATAGCCAGGGATGAATGCACCAAGTTGGAATGACGTAAGCACCCTTCCGTTTGTTGTTGTTCCCTCAGGAAAGAGTAGTAAACGTGGAAATCTGTCGCAAGAAGCCTTTCTCTGTATTCAGATCCTCGAAAGCACATTTCTGTATCAAATAGCTTATAAATTTATATAAAAATCATCTAAATTTCTCTTGCTATGTAACAGAACAGGATTGTGGAGGAGCATTTGATATAGAGAAAATTCAAGTAATAAAAACCAGTTGGGAATGAGTGAAAATGCACAATGCAGGTACATACAACACTTTCAGATAGCAGGTACCACAACATACCGCACGATTACAACAAATATACAATAGTGTAGCTTAAGCGAAAACAATATATATCATTACTAGTAAAGTAGAAAAGCATAAAGGTAAAAATTACAGAAAGTTCCTACCTTTATCTCGTTTACAGCATTCTTCCTTGATGAAGGTGAAAACCGATCAACATATATAACCTGCCACGCATGGGAAAAAAAACAAAACCATTTTAATCACCAAGAACTCGGAAAGAGAAAACACTAAAAGACTCTTGTTAACAAAAATACCTGCATTGCTCTTATAATAGTTCCAACAAAAGGGATTGAATCATGCGACTCGGCCGCAACAATAGTAGGGAATAATTCGTAAAAGTAGAATATAGGATCGATATAAGATATGTGATTTGATACAACAATTGGAGCAATCTCCCGAGGAGCAGGCTTCCCTTTTCTTTTTATCCATTGGTAACTGCAACCATATAACAGGAAAAACGACCAAAGAACCATGAAATTTTTGCCAACGTTCTCCAACTTCAATACAAATTCAATTGCAAAATCAAGCATAGAAATGAAGACAGTGAAAGGGAAGAAGCTTTACCCAAAAGAGAAGAGAATAAAACGAGCACAAACCCTAGTGATCCACATAAGCCTCGAACGCCATTTGGGCAATGGATTATGCTTATCCTTCCAGCCCTGAAGAGCAAATTTGGTTGCAACAAACCCCACCGCCAAACAAAGTCCAAAGAGGACCAGCCTTGCAACCGCAACCGGTAAACACACCACAATCTTAATCACCTCATAAACCCCACTAACATACGGCGTCCCATTGCGAAACGGATCCACCGTGCACGATGGAGGCACGGAAAGCCCTTCCGACCCAATAAACTCAAAAGGGTTCTTTGAGTCAACGCTATATTTATCTTGACAATTATGATTGTTGAGGCGGCCACCGTTGGATAGGGTTGAAGACGATCGTCGAGAAGAGTCCTCGTCGTCGTCGTCGTCGTCGTCGTCGTGGTGAACGTTGAGGACAATCTGGGGTTCATCGGAGATGAGAAGGGGAGAGGAGAGATCGTCTTCCGCCATTACAGATGTCGAAATAGTAGGCGCAAAGACAGGCTTTACGGAAGAGCATGTAGGAAATAAAGCAGACTGGGGTTTGAGATCTCTGAACTAGGAAAGTGCACATGTTTTTCTTTTATTCTTCTTTTTTTGCATTTCTTTGTAAGAATAAGAAGACAAAACATATTGGTATGTGCACGTTCATGCTTTATCCACGTGATCTGTCATCTTTCCACCCTTCATGTTTCATTTTTTTTTATATAATTTAAATTATATTTTTTTGTCCAATATTCGATTTAGATGTCTGGACAAGGACAAAGGACAAGCAACTACACAGTTTCAGTTATATATTTATGTATAACTTTTGTCATAATCTTGCTATATTTCATCTTACTCATATATTTATATAAAATTTATATAAATATATAATAAAAATAAAGTAAAGTAAAATTAAGATAAAGGTCCTACATAAATATGTAGCTAAAATAAAATCGAATTAATGTATGACCGAGATGAAGTAGAATAGAGATGGAATAAAGTAAAGGACACGAAGAATCATATTCCTTTTAAATATGTGTTATTTTATTTTTGTTGTTCCAACGCTCTTTTAATTTATTTTATTCACATATTTATATAAAAATTTATATAAATATGTGAATAAAATAAATTAAAATAATATTGAAATAGTAAAAATGAAATAGATGATCTGATATCATAATTTAGTGATAATAAAATAAGATGTTGAAAATGTTTAAATGGGAATTATTAGATACGTAAAATATTATGATGCTTAAAAAATAATTTAATTATAATTTAAAATAAATTATTTATTTTCTTAATTCTTGGATATTATTTATTTTAGATAAATCTGAATTTAATTAATTGCTTTTAAAGGTTAGGATACAAGTGTTCGACCGATGTCCATTACGACTCTTGAGTCTTTAGGAAGGAACAAAGGCAAGCCACCCACGTTTTGTGGGAGAATTCAGTTGTCTTGTCTTTTGCTGGCACTGAATCGGACCGTCCATTGACAATTCAGCCAAGTGGTACAAAGATGAATGGACAGGATCGCTTTTGTTTGACGAAACGGATATGATACAGACCTGATTTGACATTTGAGTGGAAGTAATCGGAAGCCGACCGAAAGGCACAGCAAGATCCTGATAGTCATATAGTTTACACTGGGACAAAACACTCAGAAGGCCTCATACGTGATCTTAACTAGGTATGGCATTTGATTGGGCCGAGCACGGCCTAAGAACAATTTAAAAAAGAATTTGGACTCTACCTTGATCGGATTTCAAGATTTCGGGTTAGGCCTGACTTTGATAGTGGTGGTTAATATTGGCAATGATTGATCCAATCCCAATCAATAAGTTCAATTTGAGTTGAACGAGTTTTAAGTTAATTTATGACTTTAAAAAAAATTACACTTTAAATTATATTTAATTTTGAATTTAGACAGCCCGACCCAAAATCCTAATTTATTGAACGAAACAACATCGTTTTAAAATTTTAAATTAAAAATATTGACATAAACATGATCAAACTTTGGGTCAAGCCCAAGTTTAATCATAAATTTTCGGTCCGATCATGCTTGAGCTGTAAAAAAAATTTCAAATATAACTATTTAAAAATAAATTATTCTAGTTTATAAATTAAAATAATAGTTTTTTTAATAATAACAACTATTAAAAATTTCGTTGAAGCGCAAAATCTAAAGAGGTCTAATAGTACGTAACTTTACCACTAACTAATAGAGAAGCTATTTACAATAAAATAATATCATTTTAAGAAATTAAATCAAGATAACATCATCTTAAAATGACTCTAAGTAATTAAATTGGTTAGTGTAAATGGTTCAGTACTCTTTGAGCCCTGATAATGGAGCAACCAGTTTGGTCAGTACTTTACCCTTTATAGTTGACCTGATGCGAGTAGGGATTAGTCTGAATGTAAATGACTTTAAGGTACCGTTCTCATAATTGAGACTCTCAAAAAATATTTTGTGACTATAGCTGACTCAAAAAATGAGTCTAAGTGAGCTGGACCGCCTAATTGAGTTGGGTGCAACCTAATCCTAATCTAATCCATATCTATTCGTTAACTTACCTTCTTCTTTGATTACCATATCCATTAACTAACTTAATAGGATTCAAAAGATTCGTAGACCGCTAAATCCCAACTCGAAAACTATACTTGGATTTCAGTCATGCCAAGTTTAGGATTAAAGTCTAAACCTTGGGTCTAAAAAGAGTACAGGTACGGTGTTATTTTCCCACAAAATGGTACGAAGAGCCTTCTGTAATCGAACCCAAGCCATTAAACTACCTTCTTTTGGAAACTTTAAGTTACTTCCAAGACCATTCTTACCCATTGAATACTTCTGACTTACTTGAATTGGAATTCAAGTAAAATACAGGCTTTCTTGATGTTTCCTGTTTCTTGGTTTCCAAACAAGCTATTGAGAACGGTCGTTTTGATCTTGTCCAAGAAGGTGTTGTCTTTTTATGTTGGATCAATTTCCACTAAGTCACATTATCTCCATTACAGTATACGACTTTGGTAATTGTTGCATAGATAATCGATTGCCACTTTGAAATATGTTCTCATGCACAAAAGTTAGTGACTATAGGCTTGAAATCTTAGTGGTATATATATAGAATTTTTTTTTTCTTAAGATTTAAAATTTCTTAATTTTGGAAAATGAACTGTTTTATATAAAATTGATACTGAAATAGTTTTGGAAGATCAACATATATTGGAAACAATCTTAACAAAATATTCCTAGGAAGCAATCATGAGCTCTGAACATTGATTAACCAGTGAATTGTTACCAGAACTTAGTTGTCTTTCTTTTAAGGTTCTCCAACCAATTGCACTGAAGAAAAGTTAAGTAAACGTTTCTTGTGCTTATCCCTTCCAAAGATTGTGATCTGATTGTTATTAATACACATATACAAGACCTGAAGAACAATCCAGGTTTTATCTCAATCCAAAGCTAAGATCATGTCGAGGGGTGGATTTCTCAGTTCTTTCTCTATTCTGCTTATTCTGTCAATTTTCCTGATGATCAATGTTCTTGCTACAAGTGAAGACGAACAGAAGAAGGTGGAATTACTCTTACTCAGGACTTGTAGATCCTGAATATCTAAGAATTAGACATTTTCCAGGCAACAATCCTGAATAGTTTTCCAATGAAACAGGATTTCTACATTGTATATCTTGGAGATGACACAGGGAATGACGCTTCTGCAGTAGAAACGCACGTTAACATCCTCTCCTCAGTAAAATCGAGGTAGGTACTAGGTTTATTCAAGTATCTTCTCTTTGCCTGTTATTTTTACCTGCCAATGAAGGTCCTGGCATGAATGAATGAATTCAACCCCGTATGCTTGACCCGTGATTACTAGCGATTCCAGCTTCGTGCAAGCGAGTTGTAGCCTGCGATCCGAACTACAAACGGGTTTTTGAAGTTAACTTGTCGTCAACGTTAAAATTTCATTTATCTCATCACTTGTAATGTGATTATGCAGCGATCAGGATGCTGAAGAGTCCATAGTATACAGCTATACAAAGAGCTTTAATGCCTTTGCTGCGAAACTATCAAAAGCTGAAGCTGATCAGTTATCAGGTATCTGCAAGCATTTGCATACATGTTATGGATTCCAAATTTGGGAAGACTGTAACGAGGTTGTTGTCTGAATGTTCAGGCTTGGACAGTGTTCTTTCTGTGTTTCCAAACCGATACCACAAGCTTCATACAACTAAATCATGGGATTTTGTCGGGCTTCCCAACAATACAAGAAGGAACCTGAAGGTGGAGAGAAACATTGTTATTGGTCTACTCGATACAGGTTCTATAAATTTCCATTGATCAGCTGAGCTTTTCACAAGAACAAAAGTTATGTAATCTGTTAGTGATTATTGATTTGTCAGGAGTCACTCCACAATCTGAGAGTTTCGGGGACACTGGCCTCGGTCCTCCACCCAAAAAATGGAAAGGCACTTGTGGTCCATTCGCTAATTTCTCAGGATGCAACAAGTACGTGATCTGATCTTCTTCTTTGACCATGAATCTGACAAGAGTTGATTGAACAAAAACTTGGGTTTAATCCACTTCACTGTGTTCTTTCTTTCTTTCTTTTTTTCTCCCAACTCCTAACTGGGTTAAAGCAAGCTCATCGGAGCTAGATACTTCAAGCTGGACGGAACTAATCCTGATCCTGATGACGTATTGTCTCCGGTCGACGCACAAGGCCATGGGACGCACACATCTTCGACGGTGGCTGGGAATTTAGTTTCAGATGCGAGCCTGTTCGGTCTGGCCAGAGGTGATGCTCGTGGTGCAGTACCATCGGCTCGATTAGCTGCGTACAAGGTGTGCTGGGTTAACTCAGGCTGCTCAGATATGGACATACTCGCTGCGTTTGAAGCCGCCATACATGACGGTGTGGATGTGATATCCATATCTATCGGCGGTGCAAGTGGCAATTATGTGTCGGATTCATTAGCTATAGGGGCATTTCACGCCACCAAGAATGGCATTCTCACTGTGGCGTCCGCCGGGAACGACGGACCTAGTTTCGGTAGCCTGTCGAATCATGCACCTTGGCTCTTGACAGTGGCGGCTAGTGGCATCGACAGGGCGTTCATGAGCAAGGTTGAGTTGGGTAATGGAAAGACTGCTTGGGTAAGCAATCACTTGCACTGTCCACGAACGTTTTTGTACTCAGTGAAGCTAGCCGATTAGGTAGTAACTACAGTTTGAATGTGATGAGCACAGGGGAGTGGAGTGAACATCTTTGAGACAAAGAAACTGTACCCACTCATTAACGGACGCGACGCAGCTCGGAACAAGGAGAGTAAAGAGTCTGCGAGGTAAGTGACGCATATTGTGGAATGAAACAGGCAGTGTTCACAAGGTATTTGATGATATGTGTCATTACAGCTATTGTTTTGATGATGGGTCATTGGACCCCAAGAAGGTGAAGGGAAAGCTTGTTCAATGCAAACTAGGAACGTGGGGTGCTGATTCTGTGGTTAAAGGAATTGGAGGAGTAGGAGCCATTGTTGAGAGTGGAAGGTTTCTTGATGCTGCTCAAATTTTCATGGCACCAGGAACCATGGTTAACATCACCATAGGTGAAACCATCAACGATTACATACACTCCACAGGGTAATGATTGTTCTGTTATGTTCAGTGTATGCTCTTCGCAATCTATGTAAAACGAAACATCGAATCTTCACATGTTCTTGCAGATCACCAGCAGCTGCAGTATACAGATCCCAAGAAGTTAAGGTCCCTGCTCCATTCATCGCTTCATTTTCATCTCGAGGTCCAAATCCAGGAACAGAACGCATTCTTAAGGTACCGTTGAGCAGACCTTTTTACTTTCCAGCTAAACCAAACCTGTTCTCTAATCAAAAGTGCCACAGCCTGATATTGCAGCACCGGGCATTGACATTTTGGCGTCTTATACTCCTCTTAGATCACTCACTGGACGAAAAGGAGACACGCAGTACTCGAAATTCTCACTCATGTCAGGTACTTCCATGGCTTGTCCACATGTTGCAGGAGCAGCTGCCTATGTAAAGTCATTCCATCCAAACTGGACACCAGCAGCAATCAAATCTGCGATCCTCACAACAGGTTCATAAACATATCAAGTTGCACGAGCATATCAAGTTGTTAACCTAGCACATCCTATGCAATCTTACACTTGTCTTCCTCAATCTGTGTGAAGCAAAACGTTTGAGTAGGAGATCGATCATGGAAGGAGAGTTTGCCTATGGAGCTGGTCAGCTAAATCCGACAAAAGCAAGAAACCCCGGCTTAGTCTACGACATGGATGCAATGTCCTACATTCAGTTTCTATGTCATGAAGGCTATACCAGCTCGTCTCTGTCCGTTTTGGTGGGTTCAAAATCTGTAAACTGTTCTTCATTCCCCGATGTTCATGGAGTCGATGCTCTGAACTACCCCACCATGCAACTTAGCATCAAAAAGGACCAGAACCCCACCGTAGGTGTATTCACAAGAACAGTGACTAACGTGGGCACTCCTTCTTCTGTCTACAATGCCACCATTAAGGCTCCAAAGGGAGTGGAAATAACAGTGACACCCATGACTCTGTCCTTCTCTCGCGCTTATCAGAAGCAAAGTTTTAAGGTTAACGTGAAGATAGGATCCATGTCTAGTACCCCACAGATATTGTCGGGTTCGCTCACTTGGCAAAGCTCTCGTTACACAGTAAGAAGCCCAATCGTTATGTACAGACCAAAGGATTGGAGTTCGGCATAGTTATACCTGAAGCAGAGTGACGATGGAGAACGTAACTTGGTGGGCGTATGTTACAATTGACTGTTATTTCCTCCATTGTTAAAAAGATAATTAAAAAATAAACTTATAATAAAATAAAATTTTTAATAATTAAAAAATTCTCAGTTCAATTCGTAAAAACTTGAAAGAATTCAACTTTTTTTTAATTCGGTTTTTAATTTTTCAATTTAATTTAATTTATTAATTTTTATTTTTAAAATGGATTAATTAATTTTTATAAATTAAAATAAAAAAAATTATTTAGTAAATTTTAATTAAACTTTAAATTTTTCAATAAGTAAAGACAACCTATTTCAATCATATTTTAAATTCTTTAATTTTATTTAATCTTTTATCGGTTTTATAATAGTTTAATATTTTTATCATTATCATCATCATCATCACATCCAATCCAAAATTTTGCAGTAAAGCGAGATTTGAGGAGGTCTGATAATATACAGTCTTACCCCTACATAATAGATAGGCTATTTTCGGTAGATCCACATGCAAATTTGATAGGAAAATAGTGATACAGGTTAAAAAAGTAAATAAGTGAAAATGGCACGCAAAATATTTAAGTAAATAAAATTACAATAAATAATAATAATAATAATAATAATAATAATAATAATAATAATAATAATAATAATAATAATGAGGATGATGATGATAAAAATACTACTAATAATAAACTCAATAAAAGGATGATGATGATGATAATGATGATGATAATAATAATAATAATAACAGTAATGCCAATCGAATTATGAGAGTGAGAGTGCGAAAAAAAGGGAGAGCAATATAAAAAAAACTTACTTGTTACCTCGACAAGAATTACCTCAAGAACTAACCATTTTCAATGAAAAGAGTAAAACAAGCAAAAATAACAGCTGCAATAAGGGCTAATAGAAGAGCGATCCTGAGAGTGAAATCCCAGGTGAAAACCCAAACAAATAAATGAACTAAAACACTTCATCCTTATGATTCATTTAATATCAAAATCTAACATAACTTTTATCGAACACTGTTAGACCCCCAATTAAGATTACCTATACGAGACAAAAGGAAAGGAAAGAAAGTTGATGCCAGGTGGCTCTGGGCAGTTACTTAGGCCTAGAAAATAGAATATAAGGTTGTTACAAGTTTGTTACACTTTGGGGGGCAGAAAGATGAGAATAAATAGAAGCTTTTTGTTAGAAAAGGGTAAGGAAGTTTGTACTAACATTTTCTTTCGGGAGAGAATAGGAGAATCTCTAATTCTCCTCACTGTAAGGACCTTAGTTCACTTAATATGCAATCTATCTATTGAGGTTGTGATTACGGGTCCTATCATCTGGTATCAGAGAAACGATCTTGAATGCAAACCAGAAATCAGGTTGCTGGAAAATCGATGGAAACAAAGGTTGAAGAAATAGAGGAAAAAACTTAACTCCATAGAAGCCCGCTTGGCTAAATTGGACAGTATGGATACTGAGAAACTCACCAAGGTTAGTCCGCTTACCTTTCATTGAAGATACTCTCATAAACATCCTCTGTCAACTCAACTTCAATAACCATCACGAAGAATCAACTACCAAATTGTCTAAATTTAGCAAGGAAATTTTTGTTTGAAAGCTAAAACATAGATGAAGAGAATGGTACCTTTCTTTCCCCATAATTCATTGCCAATTAATACAGTTTATTCTCCAAAGTTGGTCCACTTTTCAGGTCACCTTCAGAAGACAACCCCTTTTTGCATGCCATAACTTTTAGCACAGACCTCCTCTTCCTATGATATTTGGTGAGCATTTAGAGCTCATCACGAGGAAGAGATAGCAACTTCAATCACTAACTTATAAGGTATGTAGTTCAAGTTATGAATTTTCAAAGTTAGTTAGTTACTGTTCATTTGGTCCACCTAAATTTTAGCTTAAGTTCACTTTTTGTTCAATGCCTATGAATGGTTCAAATGTGGTTTATCCTTGATTGATTATGCTTGTTTATAAGTCCT
>JANSVB020000071.1:184613-195009 GCA_025504935.2 Erythroxylum haughtii
CGTCATAGACATCTGGCTGTGTCTGATATAGCTTCCTATTGATATTGGATTAATTTGTAAGAATTGTGAAGCTAATTTTGTGGTGAATAATTTAAACTATTGAAATATATATAATTCTTAAATATCAAATATCCCTCGTGACCTTACTATAATTTTGTTAAAAACATTATATAAATCGTATTGCCACCTACGAAATGCTCCAGTCAAATATTTCTTTTCAACATCTTCTA
This sequence comes from Erythroxylum haughtii, assembly GCA_025504935.2. NCBI lineage: Eukaryota > Viridiplantae > Streptophyta > Magnoliopsida > Malpighiales > Erythroxylaceae > Erythroxylum > Erythroxylum haughtii. Next base: position 184,844 of record JANSVB020000071.1, read on the forward strand.
TTTTATTTGAGTTGAAAATCATTATTTCTCTTACTTCCTTTTACATGCAACATCACCACCAATACTCATTTTGAAGTACATTCATGAAACTTACAAACATAAACATAATAAACTTTGAATTATTATCTTAATTATACTTTCACAAAATATTCCTTGCTCATAAATAAATATGAAAGAAATATACATATCTGGTCAGTTATACATGTATTAATGTCAAACTCTAGATCTTGGTCAATATTTCTTCTATTGGGAAAATGTGCAAATTTAACTATTATTTCATATAATTATAAGTTAATTTATAATATTTTGAGGCATTTAAATGAATTCTAACATTTACAACTGTTCAAATTTGACCACAAAATTTAAATAAAGTAAAGCCTTGTCAAGACGATTTATGAAGAAAATGTATTTGTCACAATAAATGAATTAAGAACATTTATTGATGGTCAGTTTATATCTTATTTTGATCTTATTTTAAGTTAAAATTATACTGTTTTACAAGTTTACAATTGAGAATAATTTCATACATTACTAATTTGTAATTTATTTTAATGCGGTAGAAGAAGTTGATGCAAATATTTTAGATGAAAGCGTAGTTTACGAATTTTTAAATAGCGTTGGAGAATTTTGAACTTTTGACGACGATGAGACACAATCTTCTTCAGAAATACAATTTTAATTTTTATTGTTATTTTAATATTTATATTAAACTCATAATTATTTATTATTAATTCATTATATAAGAATAGACATTTTTGTATTTTTATTTAGATAAACTATTTTATTTTTACTTATTCTTATAAGTTTTACTTATTATTTATTATATACCAGTTTTATAGCGGTTCACTACCGGTTGAACCTCTAAACTTTAAACCTTTCCTTGGACCGGTTCGATGTCCGGTCTGGTTCTTAAAACATTAATAGTTCCACACTACTTTATAGTGTTCAGATTTTTTATTTGTATACTTTATCATAGTTGAGGTACCCATTCGTATACATTAGTTGTAATTTGAGGCACTCCATTTTAAATTAATGTATACTCTTGTGGTATAGAACAAACTAACTCTTCATTCCAATTAGATACTCTTAGTTTGTTGGTGTCTTAAGTAACCAAAGACTGTTCTTTGCTTGCTTTGTTGTTTACAAGGATTTGCCTCATTGTGTGTTTCTGAGTTGACCTCGTGCACCCTAAGATGTAGGGCCATTGAAGTTAGGAATTTGTTTCTTGTGACCCTTGTACAAGGTATTGTGTCCTAAAGCATCATGATATGGTCTTGCATAATATTGTGAGTTGAGGATTGAAGTCGGCTTATAGGTCACAATCTATTGATGGAAAGCTGAGTGCGATTTGAATAGCCTGCTGCACAAGTCAAGGGATTCTCTCTCTTTTTCATGGAGATTGTAGCCATTCTATTACGTACAACCTCAAAACCAAAGCATCTAAATGAAAGGAAAAAGAAAAAGGCTATAAGGGAAGGGCCCTCCCCTTCTCCTCTCATGTTCTGCTATAATTTCATAGTCGTACATGAATTTCTTCTTTATTCCTCTTAGTTTGTCGTTTGTACCATTTGCATACGAGTTGGTTCCTTTCTTTGCTCCTTTCTAATGCGGGAGTTGTTATTGTTAAGGCAAAAGTTAGATAAAGTAGCTTTCTAAGATTGTTGAATTGATTGCACACTGATTTTGTAACAGATGATTACATTGATATGCTTTTATAATCGATGCCCCTTTAATTCAAATTCATCTATGGTAGTTAATGTGTTATTAATAGGATGTTGTGGGAGTTTTGTCCACAAACCCATAATTGTGGGTAAATAACGACACAAACAAAAGGTGATTGCTACTTCTTACCTCACACAGTTTTTCTTGATGGGTTCCCACTCTCTTCTATTTGATCTCATGATCAAACAATGAGAAGAAACAACTTTCTTCATGTACTGATTCCTGTGGCCATAGTATTGCAGACATTCCTGTTTAATATTATGTGTTTTGCAACAAAATAATTAACTTTCTTTAGCCTTCTGACGAGGTAGGCATGAAGTCTAGCTTGTATAGAGTGTTTTCTGGTATATTCGAATGATACTGTTATGCACTGGGGACTGTGGTGTATCATAAATGTTAACTTTCTTCTAGGATAGATATTGCTACATAGTTTCTTCTCAGTTGCACATTTGCATTGACTTGGATCCATGCATTTTAGAATTAACCTTTGGTTCATCTACATACATTAGGTATATGAGCTTGGCATACTGAAAAATATTTTTAAGGATGGACATTCTACATCATCTTTGAGTGTTTGATAAAGAAGATCAAAAGATATCTCACCAACTTAATCATGTCTGGCATCGTCTTTATATGGGTTCCAATGATCAAAATGTGGAGTCCTCCCACTATTAGACAATATATTTACTTGTTTCAATTTTGTTAGAGTTTATTGGGTTTTGTTATGCAAATGGTTATGACAATCATAAATTCTTGTTGAAGTACTGTATTATTTAACTTCTTTGGCATGACTAAATAATTAGTTTTGTTTAGTAAATAACTTTCCTTTGTGTCTTAATGCCATTTATTGACCTTATTGGGTAGATTGAGTGTATCCATGTTCTATGAGGTTCAACATCTAAAAGAAAAGTGGTATAACACTAATTGGGTCTTCCATAGTTTTAATTGGTCTTATTAAGAGGGTTGAAATATTTTGTCGTAATGTAACCTGTGTTTTGATGTTATTGAGAAAAGTTTTCTTGATCTTCCTTTGGTTTTGTCTACTAGTTTTGCTTGATTGGCTAATTTCTTGCACTTTCTATAACTAGCAGCCTATTCTGATGCATATTTGTTCCTGAAAAGTCATCCCTGGTTGGATTGCTATATTAGCAAGATTCATCTTTTAAAAACTGACTCTTCAAGATTCATCTTTTAAAAATTGATTTTGGTTGAGGTTTTAACTCATTGGGAATAGGGTAAGCTTGCAATTGCAAATTGATATTTCTCTCGACGGTCTCCTAATGCCTTTAAACATCTACTGCTGAAATATGTATTATTTGCTTGGATGTGGTAATCATAATATGTACATAAGTTTGACTATTGAACGGAGATTTCTTTACCAGGAAACTAATCTTGGCTTAGAGAATTTCCAATTTCAATCAGCTCAGCAAGCTAAGCCTTCCAATGATGCATTTTCCAGGATTGATGTAAGTTTGAAATCCGTAGGGAAAATCTGTTAATAGCCTATCTTCCAAAACTAAAAAGCCTTCTTCTACATGGAACCTAATTAGTTGTCCCATTTACTAGTTCGAGTTGCTGTTGAAAACTTTTCCTTAGTTCTTCTTGGAAAGCCTTTATTCATCCTTGCTATTTGTTGCTCCTACTGTAGTTTCTAAAGATGAAATACGGATTGTTTTTCATGATTCATGATAATTATGGAGTTAGTAACTAACAAGTTAACCGAATGTTTTTTTAAATGCAGCGGCAGTCATTTTTGTGAAACTTCAGAGAGGGTTAACACCTAAGGCCTCTCAAGTTTAAGTATGTACTCTCTTTTGGTTTAGGGTTCTTGTATATGTAAATGGTCCATGCACGTATTTTTGTGTACATTTGGAAGTGTATATGGAAGAATTGGAATGGTTTGTATATGGTTTAGGTGTTGCCTTGTTTCCTGGCAGCAAGGGTAGGTCCCTATTTGTGGCGTACAATGCTATTGGATATTGTTAGCAAGACATGTATGCCCTAAAATTAGACATCTTAAGGAAAAATTTTCTTATTTTTTAGCATTTTTTCTTATTTTTCTACATGAAGTTATGCCTGTGCAAACTTAGGTGTTGAATCTGAAATGTTAGGTCTGATAGAGTAGCTACGGGAGAAAAATGTTTTGGATGACTTATTGTTAGCCAACACTTGAGGTTATGAACCATGAATATGTGATTTCGGCTGGCGATAAAGGAACTGTGTGACGCCATAATGATTCTCTTCCTCACAAACTTGAGTTACCCATATTCAACAGATAGGATCCCGATGCATGGCTCCTACGAGCAGAAGGATACTTTAAGCTGAATGGGTTTGGACCTGACGAGAAGCTTCAAGCAACAGTTGTTTGTTTAGAGGGTGACGCTCTTGCCTAGTTTTATTATAAAGAGAGCCGAAAATCGTTCCATGGATGGCAGCAATTTAAGAAACTACTGTTGGAACGTTTCCGCTCCACTCAAGCTGGCACTTTGATGGAACAGTTGTTTGCCCTATGCTAGACAACAATAGTGGCAGAGTACCACCGCAACTTTGAAGTGTTGTCCTCTCCCTTCCCTGATCTTCCAGAAACGATGATTGAAAACACCTTCATCAATGGGCTGCAAGACCACCTAAAGGCTAAGTTGAGATTATGGGAACCCACAGGTATGGGTCGGATCATGAAGGTGACCCAAATGCTTGAAGATAAAAATGACTTTACTAAAAACCATCATATGGGACATGCATCAGCCAACCTCTTTGACAAACCTTAAGGAATTTCTCCTTCATCAGGTACGATGACTCTCTCAAGATCACTCTCTTCATCCCTATTCTCTAAATCGACCCATTCTGCTCTTGCTATTGCTTCTCCCACTTCAACAAAGCAAACCTTCTCCAGCAACATAGCCACCTCGAGCACTATCAACCCACCAAGGTTCTGCTGGCTCACTGAAGCTGAGATGAAGGCCAAAAGGGAGAAGGACCTTTGCTTTAAATGTGATGAGCGATATGGGCTAGGTCATTATTGTAAGAATAAGGAGCTCCAAGTCTTGTGGATGGAGGATGATGAGTAGGAGGTATTGGAGGAAGAACCTCAACAGGTTTCAGCCGATTCCAACCCTTTAAGTGAACCAGAAAATATGGCGTTGTCCCTTTCATACTTGGTTGTACTTACGGTTCCTCACTCTTTAAAACTTCGGGGATTTGTGAATCAAAAGGGGGTAGTGGTTCTGATCGATTGTGGAGCTTCCCACAACTTCATCTCCTCCACTCTCATTGCTGATCTAAATCTTCCAGTTACTCCTACAACCAACTTTGGAGTCACCCTTGGCACTGGAGAACAGATCCACTCTACAGGTATATGCTGCCAACTTTGCTTTCATCTACCAGAGGTTGATGTCATTGCCAACTTCTTCCCTCTCCCTCTTGGGAGTACAGATTTAATTTTGGGATACCAATTGCTCCTCTCCTTAGGAGCATCATACATGAATTGGGCTAACTTGTCCATGGAGTTTATGGTAGGTGATCGTAAGGTACATCTGCAAGAGGATCCTGCTCTATATAAAACTCAAGTCTCTCTCCATGCCATGCACCGCATAATAAAAAAAAGAACAACATGGGTACTTATTGGAATTCCAGCAACTGAGCTTAGCTGAACCTAAGCCTCTGTAAGACACTACCCACTAATTGTCCCACAACCCTTCAGCTCTACTCCAGGAATTCCAGGATATTGTTCATCTGCCTCCTAGATTGCCACCAACAAGGAGTAAAGATCACGCTATAATTTTAAAAGAGGGAACTTCTCCGATATCTGTCCGTCCTTATAAATACCCTCATGTGCAGAAGGATGAAAGTGAAAAGCTTGTCACTAAGATGTTAACAGCCAGTAATAGCCCCTTTTCCAGTTTAGTTTTGTTGGTAACAAAGAAAGATGGCAGTTGGTGTTTGTGCATAGATTACAGAGCTTTGAATCGAGCTACTGTTCCGGACAAATTTCCTATTCCTGTCATTAAAGAATTGCTCGATGAACTCCATGGTGCAGTCACCTTTACAAAAATTGACTTAAAGTCTGGGTACTTTCAGATTCGAATTCGCAATGAAGATATTCCTAAAACTGCCTTCTGCACTCACCACAGGCATTATGAGTTCCTCGTCATGCCCTTTGACTTGACAAACACCCCATCCACATTCCAATCCCTGATGAATGAAGTGTTTCAACCATTCTTGAGGAAGTTCGTCCTTGTCTTCTTCGATGAATCTGAAGCAGAACATCTGGAACATCTCTAACAGGTATTCCTAGTCCTTCGGTCCCATCAATTGTTTGCTAATGCCAAAAAATGTGTCTTTTGCCAACCCAGGATTGAGTACCTGGGGCATATAATTGATGCCAATGGAGTTTTAGTCGACCCATCAAAAGTACAAGCTATGGTTGACTGGCCTATCCCTACCACTCTTCGAGTATTACGAGGTTTCCTTGGCCTTACAGGATATTATCGACGCTTTGTCAAAGACTATGGCAAGATTGCTTGGCCCCTTACTCAGCAGCTGTGAAAATACGCCTTCCACTGGAACTCTTCTGCCCAATCATCCTTTGACCAGCTCAAGCAAGTTATGACATAACTTCTAGTGCTTGCCTTATCGGATTTTACACAGTTGTTTATTGTTGAAACTGATGCCTCAGGGTTTGGTCTGGGGGTTGTTCTGATGCAGGAAAACTGACCCCTAGCCTTTTATAGTCAAAAGCTCAGCTCTTCCACGCAATCCAAATCTGTGTATGAAAGGGAACTCATGGCCATTGTTTTTGCTATTAAGAAATGGAGAGCTTACCTGGTGGGGCAACACTTTGTGGTCCGAACAAACCACCGTAGTTTGAAATGTTTGTTGGAGCAACGAGTGGTAGATGGGGAGCATTCTAAATGGCTTCATAAATTGATGGGCTACGACTTTGAAATTCAATACAAACCCGGTTCTACAAATTCAGCAACAGATGCCTTATCTCGCCTACCTGATCACATGACCTTCTCTACCATTTCAGCCCGTGTCTTATTAGACTTTCATGACCTGGCCGCACAAGTTGCTACCGATCCTTTCCTTGCTAATATTGTGGAAGCTATTAGTCAAAATCCGGCTTCTCATCCTTGCTACAAATTAGAGGGTGGCCACTTATGTTACAAGGGTCGTTTAGCACTCCCTTCAGATTCACCTTATATTCCATTACTGTTACAAGAGTTCCATTGCAGTTCTATTGGGGGATATGCGGGCATTCGATGCACTTACGCCAGATTATCTGCAGAATTTCATTGGAAAGGAATCAGACGCCAAGTCCATAATTATGTTCTCACTTATGATGTTTGTCGGCGTAGCAAGAATGAAGCCATGGCCCCTGCTGGATTATTACAACCTTTACCCTCACTAGATAAAGTGTTGGATGATCTCACTGTGGACTTTGTGGAAGGTCTTCCTAAATCTCATAGCTTTAATTCTATTCCGGTGGTAGTCGATTGACTTTCCAAGTATGCCCACTTCATGGCCCTTAAACATCCATTTACCGCACCTGCAGTAGCTCAAGTTTTTTGCAGGAAGTGGTTCGACTTCATGGCATTCCCCGTAGTATCATCTCCGACAGAGATAAAATATTTATGAGCTTGTTCTGGCGTGAGCTGTTCACATTGCAAGGATCTGAACTAAAGCGAAGCGCGGCATACCACCCACAAACTGATGGCCAATCTGAGGTGGTCAACCGTGGATTGGAACTCTATCTTTGCTGTTTCACTATAGGCAAACCTTCTCAGTGGTTTTCTTGGTTATCGTGGGCTGAATACCACTATAACACTGCTCACCATTCCTCCATCGGCACTTCTCCTTTTCAAGCTCTCTATGACCAGTCTCCTCCTCCTCTCATCCATTATGAAACAGGATCAGTAGCTAATGCCACAGTAGAAACTCACCTACTCACTCGGGATGCACTTTTGGACGAGCTCAAGTCCCACCTACAGCGAGCCTAACACAAAATAAAGCATTTTACTGATCAAAAATGCCAAGTTGTCACCTTTGATGTCAGTGATCTGGTTTATGTTAAGCTCCAACCTTGCAAACAGTCCTCTTTGGCCAAACGCGGTTGTGAGAAATTAGCCCCTCGTTACTATGGCCTTTTACCCATTGCAAAATGCATCGGGTAGGTAGCTTTTGCTTTAACATTGCCTTCTACAGCCCGTATCCATAATGTATTTCATGCTTCTCAACTTAAGAAAGCCATTGGGTCACACCCATCCTCTCCTTATATTCCCTCTACCCTTGCTACTCACTTGGAGCTTTTAGTCGAACCTTCTAAAGTAAGGGGCGTGCTTCCTGCAACTGAGGGATCTTCCTGCCTTTGAAGACTCCTGGGAGCCTTATGACTTGATTGCCTCTCAATTTCCATCTTTCAACCTTGAGGATAAGGTCACTCTTTGGGTGGCGGGTAATGTTAAACCCCCAATTAAGATTACCTATATGAGACAAAAGGGAAGGAAAGAAAAGTTGATGCCGGGTGGCTCTGGGTAGTTACTTAGGCCTAGAAAACAGAATATAGGGTTGTTACAAGTTTGTTATACTTTGGCAAGGAGAAAGATGAGAATAAATAGGAGCTTTCTGTTAGAAAAGGGTAAGGAAGTTTGTACTGTCATTTGCTTTCGGGAGAGAATAGGAGACTCTCTAATTCTCCTCACTGTAAGGACCTTATTGACTTAATATGGAATCTGTCTATTGAGGTTGTGATTACAGGTCCTATCAAACTCTCAGCAGTACGCACTTAAATTTCAAATTTGATTTTAAGCTACAAACAATCATTTTGGATGCCCTTCCCATCTCATTATCTTCATTATTATGACAACATACATTCAATTAAGAAAACCACAACACACATGACTTAACACAAAACTCAGCAAAAAATAAGACCCAAATACAACAACATCACCATTAGAAGAAAAAGGAATACATACATCAACCAACAACAACGACGATGGCAGGCGATGGAAGATAACGAGGACGATGACGGACATAAGGAGAGAACATAAAACGCAAAATCCAGATCTAATGCCAAACATAGGTAATGACGCAAAATCTAGATCTAATTCCAAATTCACATGACGCAAATTAAACCTCAAACTTCTTATCTTATTGATTTAAGTTAAGGTATAATTTTAAAACATTGACTTTCTTATTGTGGAGTATTGTTTTATATCTAAAAGAAATAATTTAAGAAGGATTATTAAATTATGTCATTATCAATAAATTAAAATTTAATTTGAATTTTAATTATAAAGTATTCTTTATTTTAATAAAATGATATTGTTTAGTTTAATTAATTATAAATTAAATTTGAGCAATATTTCTAAAAAGTCAAGTTAACTATGAATAAAAATAAAATGCAAGACTTGTCCAAACCTTTATCCAACCTAGTAAATAAGAATATTATAAAATTTTATATTAAAAATAAAAATCACTCTATATATTTAAATATTTTTTGATAAGTTATTTTTTAAATGTATAATATAAAGTAAAACAACGATCACAAAATAGATTTAATTTTATAATTTAATTCATAATTTTTAAAATTTAAAAATATTTTAAATAAAATGCAAGACTTGTCCAAACCTTTATCCAACCAATAAAAATATTTTTAAAATTTAAAAATTATGAATTAAATTCTAAAATTAAATCTATTTTGTGATCATTGTTTTACTTTAAATTATACATTTAAAAAATAACTTATCACAAAATTATTTTATCATAAAATATTTAAATATATAGAGTGATTTTTTATTTTTAATATAAAATTTTATAATATTATTATTTACTAATAATATTATAATTATGATGTCATGTTAATTTTTATCTATTTTGAGTAAAAGTACGTAACAAAAAAATAAATTCTAATACGATATAATTTTAGAGTTACGAATAAATAAAAATATATAATAATTAAAAATATTTAAAAATCTTTAAAAATATAATTAAAATAAAATTTTAATGTAATTAACCTTAAGAAAGAGTCTAGCATTAAATTAAAATGGGCTCCGTTGGTTATCAACTTTTTAAGGTTTTGAGTACGGCATAAACTGTTTAGGCCGATGTTGAGATGACAATGGCCCAAGATCCCAAAGAAGTACGCATGGGCCGAGCCCACTTATTTAACAATTAAACATAAAAAATATTTAAAATTTAAAAGTCTGAAACTTAATTTTAATTTAACCAAAAATATTTTATCTATTCGCACGCGTCATATTCCACTGTCTTCTGTTTACAATCCAAATGGGCATTGTACCTCTCTAATGTGTCCATACCCAAAATCACATCCAATCCTCCCATTTTCAATGGCATTAAGTCCACCAATAGTTGTTCCCCACCAATACATATCTCACACTCTCTATACACTTGACTGATAATAATATACTGGCCGATTGGAGTAC
>JANSVB020000071.1:202916-214407 GCA_025504935.2 Erythroxylum haughtii
GTGGTAATCTGTTCAGAAAAGAAAATTTGTTGTGTTCAAATTTTTACCTCCATAAACCAATTTCATGAACAAGACGTAATGAAAGCAGTTATGTTATAAGATATAAAGATCAATGGCTGAATTATCTATGTTTTTTCACTCAGGTTATCAATTGAGTGCTAAAAGCTACACATTATTCACCTTACACTATATTCTTTTTTAGTAGAAACACAAGTCTGTGGGATGGGCTTATTACTGCTTTGCTTACTATTGTTCTTTCCTTTCTGCCAAAACTCCAGCATCATTGGTTTCTGCTTGAACTTTACCAGCAAATGCTTACCAGTTGCTACCTCTTGGGTGATCAAGATACTTCTGTTTACTACTTTCTGTTTCCTGTCATGTTAAAAAGAACAATATATGTAGTTTGTGTAAGGGTAACTATTTTCTCAACTTCTTACAGAAAGTGACATCTCTTTGGAAGCCCTATCCTGTTCTTGTAAATCATGTCTCAGTTAATAGTTTCTGTATGACCTGTATTATCAATATTTACAACCACACATGCCAGGAAGATAGTTCGTTCTCTTCAACTTGCTGTTTCATGTGCTGATAAAAAGCAGAAAATTCTTTGAAACTATTAATGAAAACAATGCAGCTTATTATCCACCAAAAGCTTTCCTTCCCATTTTGTTGAGTATGAACTATAAGTTTCCTTGTTCTTATTCACCAGGAAGTTGGAACTATCTACACACATCACCAAAAAACTGTTATTGTAGATGCTGATGCTGGGAACAAGAGAAGAAAAATCATTGCTTTTGTCGGTGGACTTGATTTATGTGATGGAAGATATGACACTCCACACCATCCCATTTTTAGGACCCTTCAAACATTGCATAAAGATGACTACCACAATCCTAATTACGTTGTAAGCTTTTAATTTTACGTACTTGTTATTCGGAATTGTAAATAGATATGCATCAGAAACAAACTCTTATTTGCAACATTCACTTTTTAAGAAGCAGAAGTGATATTTTTCGATATAGATGAGGTTTTGGTAACATAATTTTCAGAATTTTAGCAGTAATTGAAGTGATATATTTATTGATTGAGTTTTAGGAACTAGTTGAGGTACTTGCTCCTCTTATCAATCGTGTAATCATGTAAACTTGACTAAGCAGGGCAGTAATGCTGGTTGTCCAAGAGAACCCTGGCATGACTTGCACTGCAAAATTGATGGCCCAGCAGCATATGATGTTCTAACCAATTTTGAGGAGCGCTGGCTCAAGGCTGCAAAACCTCATGGGATTAAAAAGTTTAAAAAGTTATATGATGATTCTTTGCTCAGGTTAGAAAGACTTCCAGATGTTTTAGGTCTACTTGATGTTCCTGTTCTTAGTGAGGAAGAAGACCCTGAAGCTTGGCATGTTCAGGTGTGGGTGATACTGATAGCTTTTGGTTTTAGTTTTACTTGATTCTGCTGGGAAAACAGAGAAAAGCTGGAATTTGCCTTGATGTTAGCTTGTTTGTTCTGGCTTACAAATAGAATGCATTCATTTCCTTCTGGGGTTGAAACTTGCAGATTTTTCGATCAATTGATTCAAATTCGGTTAAAGGCTTCCCTAAGGATCCAAAGGACGGCACAGCCAAGGTGAGTGAACAGTTTGTAACTCAAGTTGTTTCTGTTAAAGAGAATCAGTGCATTTCAGACACTGTATATTTGCTTAAGCTGATGAAATTTTTGATGTGACAGCATCTTGCCTGCGGGAAAAATGTACTTATCGACATGAGCATACATACAGCATATGTGAAGGCCATTCGATCTGCGCAACACTTCATTTATATAGAAAACCAGTACTTCATTGGTTCCTCCTACAATTGGGGTTCACATAGAGATATAGGTAATGAACTCCTTTTGTTTCTTCAATTATCCTGTTAAGAGGTGTTACTTCAACTTTGCATTAGAGCTGGTTCTGATCCTTTCTAGTTGGAAAAATCTGTGGTTGAGATCTTAACTGAGGGTTTCTCCACTTCTGTTAACAAAATGATCTTAACCCTTACTTCTTACGTATAGAAGGTAAGATAGCAATTAGGAAACAGAAGGCTAAATAAGAAATAGTCTATAAGCTTTAGTGCTTACTCCCCATTAGCTTCTATGGTTGTAAATTTATGCTTCCTGACTCGCTTCTATACCAGAACATAGTTCGAGTGCTTCTTTTCCAAAAGAAAAGATTCAATAAAAGAATTTTGTTCTTGTTTAAACTAGAAATTATGTAAATATCCATCATTGTATTGAACCAAAGAAAACTTTTCTCCTCCATTCGTTGCAGGTGCTGATAACTTGATTCCAATGGAAATTGCACTAAAGATTGCTGATAAAATCAGAGCACATGAAAGATTTGCTGCATACATCATAATCCCAATGTGGCCAGAGGGAGCTCCAACTGGTGCAGCTACTCAAAGGATTCTATATTGGCAGGTGAGCCTGAATGTAACTTAAAGCTATGGTTAATCCTTCCTGAAGGCTTTTCTTCATTTGAAGTTTCACTAATATGGTGGATCTGAATACATCTATTCACTACTATGTTCCAAAAGATGATAAGAGAAATTAGTTAACTGGAAAATTATGATCTGCTGCAGCATAAAACCATGCAAATGATGTACCAGACAATATACAAGGCTTTAATAGAAGTTGGCCTTGAGGAAGCATTCTCACCACAAGATTTTCTGAACTTTTTCTGTCTTGGCAATCGTGAGGCCCCTGATCCATATGAAACTCCAGATGTATCAAGCCCCACTGCTGCAAACACTCCACAGGTATATATTTATCCCTCCAGGAATTTATCATTTTGAGCTATCAATTATTTGCAGGACTAGTTCGAGATGAAAAAGAGCAAAATGTAAAGACATCTTCAACGAGTTCTGTTTTTACAATGAAACATGGCACTCTTTTCATACCTCTATGTTATAAGCTTGTGTTTTGTCAAGTTGGAAACTTGATGGCAGTGGCTGGTGATTCAAACATTGCGTTGTTTCCTGAGATTAGTGCAGAAACTCATTTTGACACAATAGACGTTTAAATCTCTCTATTTTTGGTGTGTCCAGACACTTAGCAAGAAAAGTCGAAGATTCATGGTTTACGTCCACTCGAAAGGGATGATAGTTGATGATGAGTACGTAATAATAGGGTCTGCAAACATAAATCAGCGTTCCATGGAAGGCACAAGAGACACTGAGATTGCAATGGGTGCTTATCAACCTTGTAATACCTGGGCCAAAAAGCAATCTAATCCACAGGGACAGGTAAAGCTGAGTAGAGAGATTTGTTTTGAACAAGGAATTTCTGTCATCTCTACTGCTATTGAGACACTTTCTATTTCTGTGCAAACTGTGTTTTATAGATATATGCATATCGTATGTCCCTCTGGGCAGAGCATATGGGGCATCTTGATGAATGCTTTGAAGAACCAGAGTCTCTTGAGTGTGTTAATAAAGTCAGATTGATGGGGGAGAAGAATTTGAAACAGTTCTTATCTGATGAAGTAACAGAGATGACAGGGCACCTGCTTAAATATCCTGTTGAAGTTGATCGAAAAGGGAAAGTGAGGTCTATTCCAGGATGTGAAAGTTTCCCTGATATGGGAGGAAATATACTTGGCACATTTATTGGCATTCAGGAGAATCTAACAATCTGATTAAACTTGTCATTTACAGTTTTTACCATAGAATAGAATGACTTGCAAGATGACCACATACACTTCTGAAACTCAGGTTTCCTGTACCAGTAAGTAATCTGATTCTAATAAATGTTGTTATATCAAATGAACTGGCCAAAGTGTTACCTGTCCCTTCTTTTTCAACGCTCATCACTATGTAAGTTGCCAAAGAACAGCTCGTACAGCCAAATCAACCAGTCACAATTAACTCAAAATTGCGAAATCAAATTGTTCAAGCTCATCCAAGAAATCAGTACAGGTGATAATGTTAACAAAGTTGGATCCTTTCAAGGGCAATTCACCAGCTTTGCTCTTCGGGTAGTTTCATCTACTTCCACCCGTAGGCCAAGACCAGCAATTTCAGGCACATTAACAGTACCTTGAAGTTCCAATTCTGTGACCACCTTGTGATTTTCTACGTTACCCTCCAAAACATTCCTTACAGCCCATATAGCCCACTCCTTTAGAAATGGGTTATCTTCATCTATAACACAATGCTGTAACAGCAGAAGAATTCCATTCTTCTCTCTGATCTCATCCTGCACATGTTTCATTCGATATGCACAATTACCAATGAGTGAAACAATGTCTCTTCGGAATCCTTTATAAGGACAGACTTTAGAGAAGCTGAAACTAGCTGCTGCTTCTTGATTCTCACTTAGTGTCATAGCTTTTCTGATTATAGCAGGAGGCTCGAGGTCACGAAGAAGACCTAAAAGCAATTCAAGTAGTCCAGCTGAGACAAGTGCAACAGCAACATTCTCAGAGTTTACCAAGTGTTCATCCTGACAACATATGTCTCTTAAAATGTTGAGTGAATATCCAAGAACATCAATGGACGCCAATCCTGTTGGAAGGCCGGATTTGACCCTGCAATCAAAGTTGACAACTTCAACAGATCTCTTGAAGACTTCAAAAACATACAAGGCCAAATCTTTTGAAACTTCTATCTCCTTAATTCGCTCACTCAGGATTTCTGATACCACGCTCAAAAGATAAGCTTGTTCTGGGGAAAAATAATCAGCGTTCTGATTAACATCTCCACAGTTTTCAGAGTCACCACTCTGGGAAAACAATGAGAAGATTTGAGGAAAGTACGCTTCCTCCAGACAAATCCTTGAAAGAAGCAACTTCAACCAATCTTCTTTAAAACCAACTGGTATAAAGAGCAAGACCCGAACAAACAATCATAAGTACAATTTAGACAGAACCAAAGTCCAATTCAATGTAAAAAACGAAAAACCAAAGCTTTACCAGCAGATGATGTTCTAACAATTGCAGCCAAAACAGGCAATCCTTGATTTCCACAAAGCTCTGCAATCAATTCAGGTGCTCCATTACAGCAAGTATAGATTATCATACAAAGAGGATCACAAGTCCCCTGACTTGGGATTTTCCCAAGCTCAATAAACTCATTAGGAAATAAACAACCCCAGATAGCTCTCTGATGTTCCTCACCAGCCAGAGAAACATTAGCGTAAACTTGCAATCCAGTTCGACTAATCCCATGATCAGAATCAGAATCAGAAGCAAGCCTTATAAACCTCAAGACGTCACAAAGTATACCAACCCCATTACAGAAAAGAAAAGAACTTTGATTGACCATTTCACCAGCACAAAGATTTCTTAGAAGCTTAAAACAGAGTTCAATGTACTGGTGACAAAAAGGGTATGGAAGAGATTGGGTCAGCTCAAGAGCGGCAGGCAGAATATTCCTGGAGGCGAGGTCTAAGCGACCATCAGTAGTTCTAGAAACAGCTATAAGAATTTCTAGGGTTTGTTTCATGTTATTTGATTTTGAAGCCCTAAACAATGGTTCCAAGAAATCTTTCTGTGGCAAAAGCTTTATCACTGATGAATCATCCATAGCTTATCGTCAGGCCCTCGCAAACTTGCGAAAGTTGAAGTCTTGTGAGCAGAGAACTTGAGTAATGAATTTCTAGTCTTCAGAGTCGGATAACCTTCAACTCAATAAAGGTTTAAGAAAAATTTCTAAAAATAAAAAATCAAAGAGTTTTATATATTTTTGTATATATATTGTATTTTATATTTTTATTTGTACATATTTATTTATATTTTATATTACTATTATTTTTATGTGATATATGAAATTACTAAAAACAGTCTCTTTTTATGAAAAAATAAGGTTGCATATTATCAGATCTCTCCAATCCCACTCCCCGCAGCAGATGCATACTTTAAACCAGCATTGCAGCAAATGTATACGGCAAAACTGATCCAATCCAAGATCCAAGTCCAAATTAACGGGTTAAATCTGATTCATGTGAGTTTAGAAGTTTAAATTCAACTTTAGCATAATTTTAATAAAGACTGTTTCTCGTTCTCATATTACCTTAATATTTTCAAAAATTGTCTTGAGGTTTCCAATGTCGCTCTTTATGCTTGTATGCTTCCATAAGTGAGAAATCTCTTGCAGATTTAGCAACCAATCCACATCAAAATCATATCTTGTTCTTTCCCCAGAGACAAAACAGATAATCTCTTTGGAGGCATACTAAGGAGCAGAAACTATCATCGAATTCAGACACAACATATAATACTAAATATTTATCGAGTTGCTGTTCTAAAAGTAACAGGAGGAACAATTTCGTTAATACAGCAGGGATTTGTCATTTTCTCCCAAGCCATTCTCAACTATCGTTGATCTTTTGTTTTCATTCAATTTGCCAAGGCATCAGAAACTTGAGACAATCATTTGATCCCAGATTTCAGGAGTACAGAGTGACGAGGTAGATGTCCAAAGTATTCATACAATGTGGGGGTTTATTTCTGAGCAACCACAGGCATTAGGGAGCAGGACTTCTTGTGGTTTCCATGGTCACGAACCTGACATGTATGTGTACCGAGTTTGAGCCCCGACCAGAAGCTCAACAAATTTAGCTGCAGAAACACGAGATGTCTGAATGAACAAAATTATCCAGGTTGCCTCGAGCTATGGATATTAAGCGGAAAAGAAACTAAAACAAACCTGTTAGAAGGCCAACTAGAGGAATTGGTTCCAGAACTTTTTCTGCACCTTCCAGTCTTTGCCTGTCACGATTAGCAAGCTTAGATTTCCTCTAGATTCCTAGTATTGGAAGAAGGTAGATATCAAGGATGCAACTAGGTGAAGGCCTTCATACCTCGTGTACTTGCTAAAGAATGGATCTCTCATGAGATAAAGGGCCCATAGCAATTTTCTTCTTTTCAGCTGATCAAAAATGTATCAAATCAATTAAGCTTAAATCCATCATTCAACGGTTAATTAGCTCCGGCAACGATTACTCTTCAGTGGAGTCAACAGTGCCTTATTCACTCAAGAGTTCGTAAGACAGATATTTAGAATCTGGCAAATTAAATCTATGCAAGATTCATACCTCGTCCTGTTCGGGATCGGTAAGATGAAACAATTGCTCTTTTCCACCAAGTCTTGATTTCGTAACGAGTGACAAAAGTCCCATGCTAACCAAGTCCACACCCAGAGAAAGAAACCAAGGAATCCATGACCGAATTGCGTATTTTTGAATAAACAGGACATAAATCAGAGGTCTCGTGACAAAGAGCAGCTCTCCAACAAGGAATAACACCCCATGAACCCTTTTCTCAGACACAAACTTCGAAAGCGAGGGCCTCTCAATAACTGAAGCTGTAAAGACATAATTGAAAATCTTAATGCTCAGCCATTAATTGTAATCAATTGAAAACTGAGGGAAATAATTACATGGAGGCTCCATAATTGCATGTTGGTGCTGAACCCTTCGCAACCATACTGGGTCAGAAACCATCATTGCATTTTCTCCAAACCTGTTCAATGCAGACAATGCCCTCCCTTCCAGATTCCATGGGTTCTGTCCGTTAAAATTCCTCAATCCAGGTTCACCCTGGGTTCTAAGCTTTGCCCCGGTATTATGCTGAGAAATTGGAAAACCTGGATGCTGCTCAGTATTTGGTGTTTCTCCACCATGCAGAAGCATCTTGTATCCACTGTTCCGGAATAAAGCCAACCTAACCAATACCCTGAATTATAGGAATATGAAAGGTTAAACAATGTCATTATCATACTCGCCTCCAAACTGAATGTCAAGCTAATAGAAGCAGCTTACTTGGTTGCTTCTGTGACAGCAATAAAATTCCATTTCTTATCATGGCCACAGTAATGTTCTGCAACAACTTCAACTAATGTCTCCAAATCCTTTATTGCAGATATGCACAATGAGTATGGGAAAGAATGAGGCTCTGAAAAGCCCCTGTGCTTCCGAGTTGGTGTTGTATCAATTATATGTTCATTGATGGCCGTGATTATACCCAAGATTGCAGTTACTGCAGATGATAATCAAATTTCTAAGCAAAACACAACATTTAAAACAATGAAAACAGAAATGATAAGTAAAACCAAAAAAGTCCAGGTGTTTCGACCCAAAATAGGAAGTGAAAATGAAATAAGATCAGAAAGCTTCTTATTTACCAAGCCTATCAAAATAATACTACATTGACATAAACCTCACAGCATTTTTGCATGCTAGCATTCATTCAAAATTGAAGCAAAAGGAGAGCACACGTTTTCTTATATATCATTTCATTCTCTTTCTTATACTCAATTTTCTGGATTACTTAACCATGAAAATAAAGGCCCAGTGTTAATAAGCTGATAAGCAAGTAAGTAAATGTTACCAAAGTTTCACAAAACCTGCTTCTGGTCCTATCTCAGAAGAAGAAAACCGCTCAGGAAGAAGCCATGTCAATCCCTGTCCATATGTTCCATGTCAGACCAATATTATACATACTATTAAAGCCAGCCACTACCTAAATAAACAGTAAAATTTTCATATTTCAAACAAATATATGCAGTGAAGGTTCGTCTTCCTGTCTAGTACATAAACCAGCTTAAGTTTGAATAACCAAAGACTCCAGAGCAGTGGTGCACTCACTTCTTGGGATTATCCAAAAGCAGTTAAAAAGAACTAAAAGCAAGTAAATATCCACGAGAACACAAAGACCAGTCATTTCCAGGATGATCCAAGTAGTCCTAAGCAAACCCAGAAGAGCCAAAACTACCAGAAATTCAGAGATCTGTACCAGTTTGCACACCAAGAATCACATGGTCGAAAGAAAAAAAAGAAAATTGAGAAGTACGAGGGCTTACATTTGCAAGGGATTCGAGAGAGTGCACATAATCCTTATTGATTCTAACCCATCTCTTATATGCTTCCATGCCTTCCAAATATCAATCAAAAACCAGAAAAAACAAATAAACTATAGACTCAGCTTCACAGTTCACTGAATTCAAACACAGCCATGAAGCACCCACGAGTCAAATCTATGGTTTATGGGAAACAAAACCCCAGAAGATAAAATTACAGGAAGCGCAAAGCCCTAGCATCAAAAATCGAACATACTGAAAAAGACTTTGACGAATAGAAGGAAAGAGGCAAAAATAGCTGAAAGAATAAATAGTTTGTCTTCTTTTTGTGCTATTTTCGGAATTTAATCTCTACCGTCCATCGAAAGAGACACGGCAATGCCTACGACGTCGTTTACATGCAGGTTAAACCCGCGTTTTTAACAGCCGTTCGCGAGTTTTAAAGCTCCATTAAAGCATCGTAGTTCTAGGGTTTTGGATTTGTGCAGGAACAGGGAACATGCAACTCACTCTTGAATTCGGGTAAGAATTTTGATTGTTACCTCCTAATTTTCGAGGGGTTTTCTTTTCTCCCAATAAAGGTAGAAACTTTGCACTTACATCTCAAAACCGATCCCCGCACTTCAACAAAATGAAATCTTCCCGACTTGTTTGTGCTCTAAGTTGCATGTACTTAATTGTGTTGGTGTTGAATTGATTGATATGTAGTTGGTGGTTCAATTATCAAAAGCTTATTAACAAAATGGTGTGGGTTTTTCTATGCACTCAAAGTTTTCTGCTATTGTTCTTGAACTCGAGATGTTCGAGTAGCTACAGCAATTTTCATCAGCAGAACTTTATTTTCTTTCGATCACTCGTATATAAAACTTAACGTTTCCTGAAATACCTTCGTCGAGGCTGTTTACGTTATGTTGAAATCGCATTTGAGCAGATGACTCGTCTTCTTTTTCATCACTTTCAATTGGTGACTTAATTGATTTTATGATGCAGTGGTGGACTTGAGCTTTTATGCGACTCGGTTAAGATTCATAATGTCAATGTTAACCCAGAAAATGGGGCTGCGAAGGTAAGCATTATCTGAACTACTAATGCAGTTTCATGGAACATAAGCTTCTCTCTCTGGGTTAGCATATTGCACTCATAAACTTTCATACTCTGCAGTTGATCATGAAAGATTTGCTTGCTTGGGTTCGAGCAAATCTTATCAAGGAGAGGCCGGAGATGTTCATGAAAGGGGATTCTGTGTAAGTTCAAGCTTCTTTCCTGCTTTCGTACATACTTTTGATCATGAACCTGATAAATTTTACGTACCAGAAGATGAAGGTTTCCATTTTAACATTTCTGAAAAAGAGATTCCAGGATGATAATCTGGAGATAGAGCTATTTGTGACTGGAATCTTTAATTGTAACACAGGAGACCTGGTATTTTAGTCCTGGTGAATGACTGTGACTGGGAGCTGAGCGGCCAACTTGATACAACACTAGAAGAGAAGGATAACGTGGTCTTTATATCAACATTGCATGGGGGTTAGTAGCTACAGATCTTTTTGATAAGTGCCTTTATAATCAATATATCTCTTTGATAAGCTCAGTTCCTGTTTGTGTTTACAATCAACCAAGACCGTGTTCATCAACTTCATGCTTAAGATACCTGTATTGAGGCATTTAAGATTAATTTGCCCTGGAAACAATTGTTGATATACTCAAGAACTGATTGAATGGCATGTTAATGAGACTGTGGAGAGCAGAGATGTGTCGAATCCTCATGTTGCACAAACTACGATCCTTTACTATTATCTCAATCAATAGACCTAATTTCTGCACTACGGAGTTTCATTTGGTTTAAAATCTGCAAAACAATAATAGATAAATGATTACGCTACCTGTGTATAATCCTAAGATCCCTGAAATGGTGATGACAATAGGCCCGGATCATCTAAGGCTCGGACCTGAGCTCGGTATTTAGGCCTCGATTGAGCCTAAATACTGAGCTCGAACCTTGTCAAACGTTAGCTCGTAAACTTTGGATTGATCAGCCCAATTTAAGTTAGACTTGAAAATATTAACAAACCTGAACCCAATCGGATCCGAACATTCAAGCTCGAACCCAGGTTGGAGTTTGGTCAGCCTGTCTTTCCTGTTGATTTCCAGTCCGACCCGGTTCTTTTGTCATTACTACCTTAGAGCATTGGACAGAAAATTCTTATAACAGTTGCAGCCTTCAACTCACTGCATCACGTCACTGAAGTTTTACAGAAACGGAAATATTGTCAAAATTGATTGCTTTATTTAAAGAATAACAAATGATCTAAGATTGATGCATAAGACAAACTTCATATGGTTGATTGGGCCTACTATGAAGCACGTTATGAACCAAACATTTCCACTTATTGGAAAAGAAAAAAGAATACAAGGTGAATAGATGCATTTGAAAACTGAGTACTCTGTCCAAAGACACTTGAGCGTTGACAAGCACACACACTTCCATTGGCAGCCTCCATGTGAGCAAATGCAGCCATATACTTGTGAACCCTGAGAAACAGGATGAGTGGACAAATTAGACCTTCTGTTTTCATTTTTTAAGTTTCTTAAGTTCTGCTTCAGTGTCTTGCAATTGTTGTCTCAGTGCAGATACTGTCTGCTCCAACTCTTCCACTGAGCC
>JANSVB020000071.1:254588-266015 GCA_025504935.2 Erythroxylum haughtii
ATGATCACATCATAATTTCCTTCATGCTATGTCATATATCATGGACTTCATTAATTTGATTATAGATCAATATCAATTCATAAATTATGAACATCAAATTAATGAAATATGCCTTTCTTTATTTATTCATAAAGTATGTACATAACTTTGTACAAAACGCGCTAAAGGCGATTGCCTTTAGGGCACTACTCTAACACAGGTAATGCCAAAAAGAGTGGCCCAATCGAAATGTCTGACATCGTGGTGGGTCGTAAGATTAGACTGTACCCACCTCAATTCATCCTGCAGAAAGAATTAGGGATCCTCTAACACCATGGGAAATTTGGCCCAAATCTCTTTAACACGCCTATAATCTCGAAGGGCATGGAGGTTGGTTTCAGTTTGGCCACAGTGGTGGCAACGACTATCCGTAGCAATATGGCGACACACTCGTTGGTGATTAGTGGGCAATTTTCCTTTGGCCAGCAGCCATAGGAACGTCTTAATCCTCTGGGGCCCTGCCCATTTCTAGATAGCCCCCATGTTCGACCGTGCGCGTCAATGGTATCCCGTGCAAGTAAGTCATACGCAGATGCTACAGTGAATTGTCCATGCGACGTCTGGCCCCACTAGAAGGTATCGTCAATGGTGGGATCGTCGTGAAGGTGGGTCTCCGCAATGGCCAGGCAAGCTTCAGAGGGGAGATAATGCTAAAATAGGTGCCACTACCACATACCGTCGGCATTTTTGAAGTCTGCAACACAGGCGGAGAGGATACTTTCGGGGATAGGAGACAAAGCCACATCTATAAGGGGTCCCTAGTCCTTGACCCAGTTGTCCAACCAGAAGTGAATCCATCGGCCATTACCTGGGTGCCATTTAAGGCCTTTGCAGATGACCGACCACATGGCAACGATACCCCTCCAAGTGCTCGAGGCCCCTATCCTGGTAATGGTAGGGGGAATGGATTGAGGTTTAAAACGATACTTAGCTCTTAAGACTTGAACCCAAAGGGCTTAGGGCCGAGTAAGCAACGCCCATCCCAACTTCACCAAGAGCACGTCATTAGAAGGGCGTATACGTTTAATGCCCAAGCCCTCTTTGGTGTTTTGGCCGGCACAATGTGGCCCAATTCGCTAGGTGCAGCTTCCTATGGTCACGCGTAGAGCCCCAAATAAAATCTCGCATGACTCTTTCCAAGTCATCACAAAGCTGTCTCGGGATGTGCACCATTTGCATCGTATACATAGACAGGGTCGTGAGTACTGATTGTGTAAGGGTGACTCGACCTACGAGTGATAAAATGCGTGCCCTCCAATCGACAAGCTTCTGACGAGCTATATCGAGGAGGTGTCGGTACATGCGTCGAGAGGACCGCTCGTGAAGTAAAGGAACCCCCAGGTATTTCCCCAAGTTTTTCGTACTAGTGACTTGTAAGGCTTGGCTGATACGACGCTCGAGGGAGGTGGGAACGTTTTGTGAGAAGAAAAGGCGAGTTTTGTCCGTATTAAATTTCTGTCCTGAGGCATGACAGAACACTTCCAAAGTACGGCCTATGACCTGGGCTTGAGATTATGTGGCCTTCGAGAATAGGACTAGGTTGTTAGCAAAAAATAGGTGGGAGATTAAAGGTCCCGTGGGGCTGAGTTTGATCGGTCTCCAAGCGCCCTGTGCCACCTGGTCCATAATCAAATGACCGAGCCTTTCCATACAAAGGATAAACAGGTATAGCGAAAGTGGGTCGCCCTACCTAATACCTCGGGAAGGCTGAAACAGGTCAGTCAAGGTGCCCTGCCATGCAACCTGCAGAGTAGCCGTCGACACATACTTCATAATGACCAAAATGAGGTGCATCGGGAGGCCTATATCTGTTAAAGTATCCTAAATAAAATTCCAGCGGAGCCGGTCATAAACTTTTTCGAGGTCCACTTTGATAACTAAAAAACCCGTCTTCCCCTTCTTCCTCCTCATCGAATGAATGATTTCCTGGGCAATAATAACATTGTCGGTTGTTTGCCTGCCCGGAATAAAGCTACATTGGGGCGCCTGCACTAGCCAAACCATATGAGGTTTCAATCTGTTGACCCGGACTTTAGAAATTATTTTGTATAGGACGTTGCAGAGGCTTATAGATCAGAATTGAGCGCTAGACTGAGGAGAAGGAACTTTGGGAATAAGGACGAGGATGGTTTGATTTAAAGTAGTTTCCCACTGTTCCAGGCGGAAGACGCGTTGAACATACCCCGTTACTGCTGGCACAACTTGTCCCCATTGCTTCTAGAAGAACATGGCATTAAAACCATCAGGGCCAGGGGTTCATACCGAACACAGCTCCTCGAATTTCATGGCCATGGATAGGTTGCTGAAGCGTCTGAAGTCGATCAAGCAAGAGAAAAGGGAAAGCTCTTGAGCTCGGGTAGCGTGGGTAAGGCCCAGCGTCCTGAGTATACAGATTGACATAGAACTCCCAGACAAGATGACCCAGTAGGTTCGGGTCAAAGATCAGATTGCTTAGAGGGTCCTTGAGACTCTCGATCTGGAGCCGTTTCCTTTTAGAGAGCATAAGGGTATGGTAGAATTTCGTGTTTCTGTCTCCCTTCGAGAGCCAGGCACAGCGGGCTTTTTGGTGCCAATAGAGTTCCTCCTCACATAGCACCTGAATCAGTTCTTGACCCAAGTGCTCCTCCAAGTCTAAAAGGTCATCCAAATTGGCCTGAGTCATGGCTCACTTGAATCCGTGGAGACGAGCCAACATGCTTTTTTTCGATGAAAAATATTCCTGAAGGTGGACCGATTCCATTGTTGGAGGTGAGTGGAAAGGGTGGCTAACGAGGTACTCATCGAATCCTTGGTTGGTACCCAATGTTGGGTAACCACTGCCGTGAACTCTGGATGAGTAAGCCAAACGTTTTGCAATCACAACGCAGGGGAACCAGGGGGTCTGGGAGGAGGGCGGTGCAGGTGGATTAGGAGGGGTCGGTGATCCGATCCCAGGAAAGGAAGGTGATGTTTCTCCATATGGGGAAATGCGTGAAGCCAGTCCGTCGAATCGAAGACCCTGTCCAGCCTGGCTTGAACCATGCCCCTGTGCCATGTATATTTGGAACCGATGTAACCCATATCATGAAGACTACAGGCATACACCCAATTTTGAAATTTGGGATTCACAACCCTCGTAATGCTAGAGCCACCTCTTTTATTAGCTATTTCTAATTTGGCATTGAAATCCCCTCCAATGAGCCAAGGATTCCCGATAATACTGCCATCCAGGTCAAAATCAACTAAAGGTAATTTTGGGAGGTGGTGTGCGGGCTAGTGTATACTGCAGTAAAATTGAAAGTGGAGGTAGTGTACTGGATTTGGGTATGAATAAATTGGCGGTAGGCGAGCAAGATAGAGATATTAAAAATGTCTTTCCAGAGGAGCAAGAGCCCTCCCGAGAAACCAACAGCCTCTACCCTGGGCGGTAGAGTTTGGTTATTTACTAGATCAGTACAAAGTTGCGATGTTCTTACCTGCCTGAGTATTGAATTAGGTTCGGGTACAATATTGCACCAGTCTAGTCAATACTAAGTATCGTTTTAGGTCTTTTTTAAATTTATAAAATAGTTCCTGAATTTTTTTAAATTACAAAATAGTCCATTTTTATATTATACAATTGTACTATATACTTTATAAGTTTATATCAACCATATCTCCAAAAATTATAATAATAAATAATAACCATAATTAATATGAAATAATAATAATTTTCAGATATTTCACATATAAATAATAACCATAATTAATATGAAAAAAGATAATCATCAATATACGAATATAAAATTAAGAATAATACAAAGTATTAAAAATATTACAATTTTATCATATAATAAATAATAATTACATCAAAACATCCAATAAAAAAATCAATAAATATCATTAACTCTCAAACTATTACAATTTACGACAAGAGTTTGTGACGAGGAAACAACTAAGTAGAAGTGAAATATGAAACAAAAACATTTACAATTACATTACATATATAGAATTTAACATATACGTTAAATATAAGTAAAATTAAAAAAAAAAGAGAAAAAACAAAAACCTGAAACTTCATTCAATTGTCTATGGGAGGATACCCACTATAACTACACTGATTCCAGTTATCGTTTGGTAAGAAATCTTCATCATTGAGAGGAGCTTCATCATTATCATCAATCAAATTCAATACACCAAATAACATGTCAATACTTTCCTATCTAAGATTATCTTCTAAGTCATCCACTTCTACCAAACACCTAATTCCTCATAAAATCAATCCGCTAAAAGATCGATATTATCAATGGAAATTATATATGTTGAACTACTTGTGTTATTAAGAATCATAGTAAACAATAAATTTAATTATTAGAAAATTATAAGAAATTATATTGAAATTAATAATTATAATAACATACCTCCCCCGAAGTTTTAAGGTAATATCTCATTATCTCATGTTAGGGGCTAGAACCCTAGGATAGAGTTCATGAGAGATTATTGTGAAGTTAGAAAGTGCATTTCATACTTATGCATAATATAGCATACACACAAATGTTAACATAGATTTTTGCAAATTAAAATGATTATACATGCATTCCTTGACATTTCTGGGTATAATTGATTTGTATATGTGATTATATTGAGAATTGTGGTTTTTATGTGTTGAAAATTGATTTGGAGAGTGTACTTACTAATTTAGAATTTTTGGTGAATTTTAAGAAAATTTCAAAATTATGAGTATTTTTGGACTAGAAAAATGTCAAGTGACAAGCCAATTGATGAATAGTAGTAGAAATAAGAGTCAAATGATAGTAAAGAACTTTAAAGATGACTTTGGGATTTATTGACAAATGTCATTAAAAATTGAGATGATTTAACTAGTTAAATAAGAGAACCTAGTTTAAGTTCATAAAAATTAGAGAAGTGACAAGTGACAAGTATTACTTGCCAAACTTAGCCTTTATTCCTATGAATATATTAGAATGATCAAATTAATTGTTTGATCTTATCTTCTTCTTTCTCGTGACTTTCTTCATCTTCTGTAAGTTTTTTTACTTCCAAAAATTTTCTCACCCTCACAACGCAAGTCTTGCTCTCACTTTTCACTTGCTATTTCTTTTTGTTATCTTCTTCACTAACACTGAAATTCCTAAACATCTGAAATCCAATTCATTGTCAGGTCAAGTCGGGTTTGGATTTGGATCTATTTCAGATCTGGTGATTCCGAGAAGACTCTGTGATTGTGATTAGTGCGGTGGTGGGCTAGTTGCATCAGGTTGTTGTCATGGTGCCGTGGTGGTTACCAGAAAGCTGGAGATGGAGTGGTGGGGATGATGAAGAAGAGAGAGAGAGAGTGTGTGAGATAGAAAAAAGAGAAGAGAAGCACTAGAAAGACGTAAAGTAAATGGGTGTTTTTTAAAAAATCTAAATTTTGCAAAAAGAACCCCAATGTTTTTTAGAATTTTCAGTATCGACTAGTATACGTCGGTACTCTGAATACTATCGATATCGGTCGGTACTAGGTGAAATAGGCCATTACTAACAGTCGTTAGCAGAACATTACTTTTTGTATCGTTTTCTGGGTGATACGGTACGCACCACCCAGTACTAGTCAGTACGGTACGAGATTCATTACATTGGATTAATATCTTTTTTAAAAATATAATTTAGTATTAAAATTTTTAAATTTAATAATTACCCTTTTTAAAATCTGGAAGAATCAGGCGAAAAATTATTTTTTATCTTATATAGCATGTATATCAAATGTCACCTGAATGTTTATCTAATAACCAATAAAAATAATGTTTTGATTTAATTCGTATGAAATTTAAAAGATTGAGATTGATTATTAAACTATAAACTTTAAAAAATAATACACTAAATTAAAAAAAAAACAAAAGATTAGATTCTTTTAAACCTATTATCTCTATTCTAAAAATGAGACGTTACATAATACAATGTGGCTGGTAGCTCACCAGGGCTTATCCAAATGATGAAAAACGACATTTTATGAGGAATGAACAAATCCTGATACGACAGGCATCCTGTTTCGAAGACAACTCATACATTAGTTTATACAACACAAACAAAGACTGTGTAATAATCTGACATTTAAAGTTCCTTATCTTTGCGAATATTGTATGGTCCTTTGTGTGTTAAAAGTTTGGATTCTATGTAAATCATTTGCTACAATCCAAAACAGTGAGTCTAAACCTTTTGATAAATTTTAATTTAAGAGATTGCAAATAATTCATATTAATTTATGAAAACACTTTTGATTTTCATAAACTAAAATTAAAAAAACTCAATCAAAGAAAAGAAAACTTTGAAAATAAAAAATGAAAATAAAAATAGAAACAACAACTTAGTGTCTGTTTAGACGAACTTTTGGGAAGCTAATAAGTAATTTTCTCTATCACAAAAGTCTTTTTTTTTTAAATGTGTGTTTTGTTGTAAAATAAAAATGTTTTTTTAATAAATATGACTTTTTTGACATTTAAAATATAGCATTTTAAGAAGTTCAAATTTGGAGTTTCTCAAACAAGTATTTTTTTAGGTAGATTTTTTATATCAATTAATGAGTATATTTTTAGTCCCTTTTGTCTTTATGTTTTACACATAATTCTCACAATACCCACAAGCTCATCTTTACGTTAAATTTGAAATTTATATAATATTATTTGACTTTATATGTTTTAATATTTATTTTATATTAGTTTTGCTTATGTTACAATCCATATAAAAGATATAGTTATATATATTTTTATTTATGTTTCATATGGTTTAAAATTACATAATAATTAATATATTGTACTGTGCATATTGTTTAATATACTTTAAATAATTTTATATGCATAAATAATTTTTATTACAAAATAAAATATAATTATAATTAAAAATACTTTTATTTTTATGTTGCTGAATAGTCTATTATATGAAACTCTTTCAAAAAAAAATTTTTTAAATGACAATCAAACAGTCAATTAACTTCTTAAAAAAATCTTTCTCATAAAAAATTTATAGAAAAAAGTTCTACTAATAAAAACTTTACTAGCATAAATCTAACCAAATAAAGGATTAATTTATTCTCTGCCTCTTGTATGATCCAGGGTTGGATCGTGACTCTAAGCTCATTCATTTTTACTTGATCTCTTCTGGGGTTTGCAGATTACTCATGCCACCCAATAATTAATTATATAACTAAGTCAATTAACAAAAAAAAAAGGCATTATCACGACGTGTCGTTTCAAACATATCATGTAGGAAAATACCACTCACCTTATGACAAACCTGATACTTCGTTTGGAAGGGGAATGATAACAACGGGAATCAGTGGGGTGAATGGGTACCATCTTCGTTATCATCATCATTATATTCAGTCTAAAGTTTCGTAATAAAATAAATTTTGAGAAAATTTAATAATAAGCAGTCTTATCTTTATATAATAGAGAGGTTATTTTTAATAAACCCACATATAAATGCGACAATAAAAAATAATATAAATTAAAGAGTAAATATGTAAATAATATTGATCTATTTTTAGAAATTAATCGATGGACTATTTGGTATCTTTAAAAAAGAGGGTTTAATAGTAAATTATTTTTTTAATGAAACCTTTCATGGCAATACAAACATAAGAAAAGACAAAGACGAAGGAGAAGATCGGAGAGCCCACAAATCATTCTGTCTCCAAAGGCTACAATCCAATGGTAAACCTTTCAATCACCAAATAAAATATCTTTTTTTAATTTTCACCAGCCGGATTATTATTTTCTTAATTAAAATCATGCAACGTTTCTAATCAGTTTCTTCATTTGCAAAATGACAAATTTCGACCGCCTTGCTTCTGTCAGCTTCTGTCTGTTTCTTTCTTTGTTTAGCCATTTTGAGTCGACTCCTTAGCCAGTCCCAGACTCAATTGCAAACCAATATTAGTTGATTTGGAATCGATCATTTAAAAATTTAATTGTTTCAACCGATTTAATCGTGAAAATTTGAATTGTTTATTTTTTTTCCGATTCAATTTAATAATTTTTGTTATTAAAAATTAATCAGTTAATTAATTAATTAATCAATTTTTATAAATTAATAAATTAAAATAAAATTTTTCAATTCAATCCCTAAGTTTGATCATTTCACTTAAGAATGAGGTAATATCATCAATCCTAAATATAATACATGATCTTCTCTCATCTTTCTTACTAGTTTAAATCAGAATATAAATGTAAATTTAATTTATCATATGCTGCTTATATATAATTATGAGATATTGAAAAAATTAAGATTAACTAATCAAATTTGAGCCTTATCATTAACTTATCTTCAAGTTCATATCCATTGAATAAGGACGACAATAGGTTAGCCCACTGATATAGATTCAGGTGTTTTTAATTACTTAACTCAAGCCTAGATCGACATAAGGTTTAATTATTTTAAAGAGAACGACATCATCTTATTTAGAAGAGTTGGATCTTAAGTAGGTTCGAGCATAAGCAGCCTAGGTCCGAATCTAATTAAAAAAGACGTTATTTTATATTTCTAATTTTTTAAATATTTATGAGACTGACCCATGGACCGACCTGTTGCCATCCATAAAATTGAATTGAACATGGTAAATAGAAGTTCATGAAAATTAAAAATGTGACAAAGACATTATAAATCTTTATTTTATCTAATTAATTATAAATTACATAAAAATTATCGGAGAAAAAAAAGGATTGGAATCTAAACAACTAGCTATAGGCTAAGCCCTAAGCCAAGATGCAAAGAGAAGTAAATTAATTGATTATTAATTTGAAAGAAAACAAAAAACAAAAATAATTGAGAGAGGTTTCCATCTCCAATCAAACACTCGTTAAACTGATGCCTTTATAAATACTGCCCTCTCTAATTTTCATATGCCTAAGCAAATCTCAAGTTTCAATACTTCTGACTTAGCAATGGCAGGACCTGAAACACCGATCACCAAAAAACCTACTGCAACCGCCAACATCAACACCATGACCAAAACAACACCCCGTAAGTTCGTCGGAGTAAGGCAACGTCCATCGGGAAGATGGGTGGCGGAGATTAAGGACTCATCTCAAAAAGTGAGACTTTGGCTAGGAACTTACGATACTCCTGAAGAAGCAGCTAGAGCCTACGACGAAGCTGCTCGTGCCTTACGTGGTGAAAATGCTCGAACCAACTTCGTATCGACTAATCCGAACTTAACCCAATCTGGGTCGTTGTCACCTTCTGAGGGTGGCAACATGTCTGCCTCCGACGGACGGCGACGTCTTAGCTTCAGTTCTCTGAAGGCTAAGCTGAGCAAAAACCTACAAAGTATTATGGCTAGGAGGACAACAGAGAACAAATCGACGAAGAACAGAGTGAGTGATCACTTCACTTTTGCTAGTATATTCCATTTCAGAAACAACCAGTACCGGAAACCAGTGGACATGAATACAATGGACAAAGTGGTGCAACCAAGCATCATCGTACCTCCTGTAGCTGACGAGCCTTCTCCGTGGGAAACTCCAAGGTCTTCGAGTGTTTCGGACTGTAGCACTGAATGGGTAGGGTTTCGTCACCCGGGACTTGACTCCGATGGCTCAGACATCGGAGAAGGTTGTTGTGTGGCTGATCAGAGTTTGATTGATCAAATGATGAACAGCTGGATTGGTAGCCCTGACATAGCTCCAAGTGATCAGAGTGGTTCCAGGAGTAAGAGGTTTAAGGTTTCATCTTCTGTGATGGTTCCTCCAACCTTTAGTAGGTCAGAATCTTTTCGAGAGTAGAAAATGGAGAGTTACGAATTGCTTATTTCAGTGTGTGGTTTATGAAGAAGCTGTGTTACTTGATCATCAGTCAGGACTATGAAGAAGATAACACATAAGAATGTGCTGTGATGTGATTTTCTGGTGTTGAAGCGAAGTTTTTCCAAGCATGTACAGTGAAACAGATAAGAGAGAGTAATAAGAGTATAGAATAGCTTTTGTCTTTAATGGAGTCCGATTTGGTTTTATAAATTTTAATTATTTATTTATATAAATCTGGTGTAAATCCCGCATAAATAAACATAAGATTCATACAAATAAATAGTTAAAATTTATAGAAAAAAAAAAGATATCATGATATTAAATATCTAACAACAAGAGCAAACATGGTTGTCTGCTTCGTAGAGATGAGAGTAAGTACAGTTTGTTGTCTGCTTCGAGTCATGTCCTAAAGATTGCCAGAAATTTTCATAATCAAGACTCAAGAGTTGCGTACTAAAATCTTCATGTCAACTTCATTACAAGATGGATTCCAATTTATTTCTTACAATATGTACATAAAAGTATTTGTTATAAGAAAGCATGTTAGAATGTTATCTGTATTCGGGATATAGTTTTGGATTAGCAAAATATTAATTAAAATTAAAGAATTTAAAATATGATTTAAAAACATTGTTATTCGTTTCTTATCAAAAAATTTAAAATTTAATTAAAAAAGAGAATCCTGAATAAAAATTAATTGGCCTACTTTAGATGGTTTATAAGAACTTATTAATAAAATTAAAAAGTTGAACAGTTTAAAATTTTTACAGTTGAGCTAACCAAATCGGTTGACCATTTTAATCATTAAAAAAAGAAATTTAGTTAATGGGTAAAGAATATATTATTAGAGTAAAATATATATGAAAAGAACAAAATTTTTAAGTAATTTCTTATCTAACTTTGTAGGGGTTCTCAAATGTTAAGGATTACAATATTTAAGCCTTAATTAGATATATTTTTCATCAAAAACAGCAAAACCTACCAAAAAACAAGGTGTAATTAATGTTTTAAAAATTGAATTAGTTCGAATGATTTAATAGCAAAAACTTTAAATTAACCAATTTTAGATTCAATTTTTAATTTGATTAGTTTAATAATTTTTATTTTTTGATTAACTAATAAATTAATCAGTGAGCTTTTGTAATCGAATCAATTTTTATAAATTAAAATAAACTAATTTATTTTCATTTAACAATCTTTTTTAATTAAACTTTAAATTTTAATAACATTCTTTTCCAATCATTTTTTAAATTCTTCAATTTTTATTCAGTTTTATTACGGTATAATATAAATTAAACCTTTTAAAAATTAAATATTCTTGTTTTAAAAACATTAAGTGTAATAATAAACAACTTGGGTGTAATAATAAATATTGGGACTCCTCAAACAAGTTTGTTTCATTGTTTTTCAGGAAAAAAAGCTTATTTATTTAGTTTTCAAAGACATATTCTAATTCGGATCACAAATTATTTCACATTGGTTCTGCCGGATTCTGGCGAAACTGAACGTTGCCGTTTGGATCCATGGAGTTGATGGCTTCTCGTGGGAGTTTCAGTGTTAAAGTTCCTGCAAAACAAAGAAGGCACGTCGGGGGTTGTTTCCCGATAAGCCCCTCCGACGCTCAAGT
>JANSVB020000071.1:273008-284526 GCA_025504935.2 Erythroxylum haughtii
CAGGATCCAACTTTTGTCCCAAAAGAAATCTATATAATAATACTATATTCCACCTTCCTCACATTGTCATATTCTATTGTGATTTCCTTTAATACCCTTGAATGTGTCATCTTCATCACATGAATCCAGAGTGTCATGGTCACTCAGTCGGCAATTCAAAAGGGGCTTTCTTGGGTATTCATGAGTTTTGTTGTTTATAGGGAGGCCGCAGAAACACACGTCACCTGCTAAAGCTTTGGTCCATATTATTTTAGCTTTCTGGCATCCTTTTATCTCCAAGCACTATTTAAGATGTTAAGTTTGGTCGGGCATTTAATTATTACTGGGGAAAAGCCTTGGAAATAACTCCTGGAAGCATCCTTATGTACTTTCATTTGGTTGGTGGGTCCTGTTTTCAGCTGGAACAAGCTTCGTGGGATCATTCAGGCATTGTTATCCAAGCTCTTGATGTTAGCCTAATTGTTTTTGTTTCTTCTTTTTTTAATTTCTGTATTAGGGAGCTTTGTTTATAGTTTTTGTTTAATGATTCCAACTGCTCCACTTCCTTTTTAATTTTCTAAGCAAAGTTTCATTTTTTTTCACAGTTCTTGTATCTACCCGGTCTGAAACTCTGTTGTTGCAGCTTTATTGACATATTCGATCTACACCGATTGAGATATCATATCATGGTGGAAGACAGAGGGAAACAGGTGGTGGAGGATGTTAAATCAGTTGAAGACTGTTTATCACATGCTCAAGAGCTTGTTCCTGTGGCACTTGAGAAGGCCAGAGATGTTAAGGTGTTTCCTGGTAAATGGAAGATGATAATTTCCAAGTTGGATCAGATCCCGACATGTTTATCGGACTTATCAAGCCATCCTTGCTTTTCCAAGAACGCTCTTTGCAAGGAACAACTGCAGGCTGTGTCAAAGACTTTGAAAGAAATAATTGAATTGGCAGATTTATGTATAAGAGAGATGTACGGAGGGAAACTTAGGATGCAGAATGATCTTGATTCGTTATCGGGGAAATTGGATTTGAATTTGCGAGATTGTGGACTTCTGATCAAAACTGGGGTACTTGGTGAGGTTACTGTGCCTTTAGCTGTTGCTGGTTCATCCATTGAACCTGAGTCTGCAATTAACAGCAACATAAGAGAATTACTTGCGCGGCTTCAGATTGGTCATTTGGAGGCCAAGCACAGAGCTCTTGACAATCTGCTTGACGTCATGAAAGAGGAGGAGAAGACTGTCTTGACCGTATTGGGTCGGAGCAATATTGCTGCTTTAGTTCAGTTGCTAACAGCAACTTCTCCTCGCATCCGGGAAAAGACGGTCACTGTAATCTGCTCTCTTGCAGAATCTGGGAGTTGTGAGAATTGGCTTGTTTCAGAGGGTGTTTTGCCACCTCTCATAAGGCTTGTTGAATCAGGAAGTGCTGTGGGTAAAGAGAAGGCTGCCATCTCACTCCAGAGATTGTCAATGTCAACAGAAACAGCCAGGGCAATTGTTGGACATGGTGGGATTCGACCATTGATTGAAATGTGTCAAACTGGTGATTCTGTATCACAGGCTGCATCAGCTTGTACTTTGAAGAACATATCAGCTATCCCTGAAGTTAGACAAAATCTAGCCGAGGAAGGAATCGTTCAAGTTATGATAACTCTTCTTGATTGTGGAATTCTGTTAGGATCCAAAGAATATGCCGCAGAATGTTTGCAGAATCTCACCGCAAGCAATGACAACCTGAAGAGAGCCGTTATTTCAGCGGGTGGAATCCGAAGCCTGTTGGCATATCTTGATGGTCCATTGCCCCAAGAATCTGCTGTTGGGGCATTAAGGAATTTGGTTGCTTCTGTATCTATAGAAATGCTACTATCCCTCGGTTTCTTCCCACGTTTGGTTCATGTTCTTAAATCCGGATCACTTGGTGCACGACAGGCTACCGCTTCGGCAATTTGTCGGGTTTGCAGCTCATCAGAGACGAAAAAGTTGGTGGGTGAAGCTGGTTGCATTCCTCTGCTTATCCAGTTGCTCGAGGCCAAAACAAACAATGCCAGGGAGGTTGCTGCACAAGCAATATCAAGTTTGCTGACCCTATCGCAGAACCGGCGAGAAGTTAAAAAAGACGATAAAACCATCCCGAATCTCGTCAACTTGCTCGACCCCAGTCCTCAGAACACTGCAAAGAAGTATGCAGTCTCATGCCTGGCATGTCTCTCCACTAGTAAGAAATGTAAGAAGCTGATGATTTCATATGGAGCAATTGGGTACCTCAAGAAGCTCTCTGAGATGGACATTCCAGGTTCTAAGAAACTACTTGAGCGGTTGGAAAGAGGAAAGTTAAGAAATCTGTTCCGCAGAAAATAAGTTGAAATTCCACCGTTGTACAATGTTAAACTCTTTTGTTGTCTGTTTCATTGTCTGAATGAAGCATGGTAGTGAGTAGATGTTTTCTTTAACCTAAGTGATCAAAAACCTGCGATGTTCCTATCTGTAGATCCTGTCTAGCTCTGCTAAAACTCAAAGTTAAATGGAGCTCTGATCTCTGATCCTGTCTTAAAATGGCAAGTCTGTCTTAATGTCATTAATCTGAGATATACATAAGACATAAAAAAAGGATAAGTTTGAGAAGTGATAAAAGATTGAAGACATTACAAAGATATTGTTAGTTACAGTCAAGTCTCCATTGTTCTTCGTCATCATCAACTTTACACGTCTGTGTCCGCAACCAATTACGTTTGGTCTTACCTACTCTTTTATCTTATAATTTAATAATATGAATAAGGGTACATGAAAATTGAATGAATCCCTTATCGAAAATTTAAAAATAAATAAAACACGCTTATTTATTTTAAAGAGACATCTATTATTCTGAATTAATTTTTAAAAATTTAGTTATATTAAAATAAAAAATTGTAAAGTATTTATTTTCTTAATATATCTATGATGAGTTTACGAAGATAATAATAATAAGGTTCCGTATTTTTAAACCTTTTTAGATCCTATTTATACTTAGGGATGGCAGTAGACTGAGACAGGCCTACTTAGCCCTAATCTTAGTAGATCCTTGTCGATGAGACTTGGGTCCAGATTGAGGTAGTAGGCTCGAGTTTGAGTCGACTCTGTTGGGCGTAAATTTTTTTAAAATTAAAAATACAGAAATAACATACTTTTTACGTGACCTATCATTGGCCCATTAACCTAGACCTGGCTTGAGCCCAGCTGAATAAACACCTCATGAAAAATACATGAAAATTTAATAAACTCATTTTTAAAAATGTAAAATTAGCAAAATATGTAAATCAAATTTATTTATTTTAAAATACACTAATTATTTTTATTTTTTAAAATTATTTTATACTAAAATTATGAAAAGACCTATTATTTTTACAAAATATTTATATATAACTAATTACTGTACATATGATATAATTTGTATAATTATTATTTATATATAACTAATTATTGTACATATGATATAATTTGTATAATTATTCTAACTCAATTTTAATAATAATTTAAATTTTTCCAAAGAAAGAAAATATTATTATTTATTAGGAAGTAAATAAATGATGAGAATATTAAAAAAAAGGAAAATTGTGCTATGGAAGAGAGAGGACCAAACAAGGGCTTATCTAAACTTTTATCATTTTATAGCTAAAGATTAAGAGAGAAACAATTCTCCCGAGTTACACATAGAGAGAAAGCAACTGATACGCAGATTGGCTAGTTACGACTACAGTTCATTATAGTTTAGGAATTACTACTTATGTTACTACACTAGTCTCATTCCTTTTAGAGGATATGATTGGGGTTTATCTCCCGAAACTAGTTATATAATTTTGTTTTAATTCTTATGTATGCAAAAAAAAATAAAGAAATAAGAGAAGTGGATAAATACGACGTAGTATTGTTGCGGACGCCAATCTTTGACTCAGGAGACAAAAGCTCAAATCAAAGAGAAAAGGCTGATTGTGGATTTCGAGGCTTAACTGATCCGTTTGGGCACTAAGTTCGGTACTATAATTACTCTCGTCCTCTTCTTTTCTCTCTGGAATTGGGAACCCTAGCTTGGGTAGGTTTCTGATCTGGTCTTCGTGGTTTCCCAAGAACAAGTCTTTTCCTTTGGTTATTTTTAAATTTTTTTTCGGACTTTCACTTTGATTTCTGTATTTTATTATGTTATTTGATGTTCGATTGGGATTTTCTTACTGGGTTCTTGGAACTTTGATGAGCTTAGCATTTGGTTGCAACTTTAGGGGATGAAAGCTCAATTCTTGAATTGCTCCGTGTTTTTCTATCAGTTGTATACTGATTGAATTCTTTGTTTGCAATTTTTTTTTCTGGCTTTGGTGGTTTTGTCTTCAGATTGGTTTTTGATGCTCTTAGCGTAATCTTTCTCTTTTTGGTGTTATGCTAAGATACTTGCTTGATGATGTTTGTTTTTGATAGGGTTTTTGTGCTGTAGTAGTTGTTCTCTGTGTTTGTTGATCTTGTGTAGTGAAGATTATTTCAAATTCTGCAGGATTTTCATTTTGTCAAGCTAAACGATGAGTACTTTGGACGTTAGTAGAGCAGAACTTGCTCTTGTAGTTTTATATCTCAACAAAGCTGAAGCTAGAGACAAGATATGCAGGGCAATTCAATATGGTTCGAAATTTTTGAGTGATGGACAACCTGGTACTGCCCAAAACGTTGACAAATCGACAAGCTTGGCTCGGAAAGTTTTTCATCTTTTTAAGGTTAGATTGTCCGTTTGTTTCTTATGGATGCTATTTTATATATGATCTTAAGAGACTACCTTTCTGAGAATTCTGCTTTAGTTTCCAATATTGCTGGAAGCCATGTGAAAATGACAACTATTGAATGAGGTTACTTTCCAGCCATTTTTTCTCTTGCTTTCCCTATATTTTGTACCTGTGTAATCTTGTATTGAATTGTTGCTTACTTTGTTTCTTCAAAACCTTGGCACTTGCAGTTTGTCAACGACCTTCATGGTCTGATTAGTCCAGTTCCCCAAGGCACTCCCCTACCTCTTGTTCTCTTGGGGAAGGTATGAAACTTCATGTGGAATGTTTCTTTTGCCATAATATTCTCTTTCTCTCTTCTTGATGACCTTGCTTATCTGATATTTCCTTTCAGTCAAAAAATGCTTTGCTGTCAACTTTCTTGTTCCTTGATCAAATCGTGTGGCTTGGTAGAACTGGCATCTACAAGGTATGGGAACTTGACTCTATTCTACAATTTGCATCGTCCATATTGGATTTTGTGGGAAAGCTGAGCGTATAAGAAAATTGTTTGTTCTTCTTTCATTTTGATGATCTTCTCCAGAACAAAGAACGAGCTGAACTTCTTGGTCGCATATCACTTTTCTGTTGGTTGGGATCGTCAGTGTGTACAACTTTGGTTGAGGTACATAGCTTCCTTCCTCTGTTATTATGTGTATGATTTTCCATATATGCCAGCACCCCCTTAAAGCCTAAACCACAAAGAAATGGAGGAGCGCGCATAATTTTCTAGCATCGGCACATAATTCTAATGATGTTTTCCTTGATAGGTAGGAGAACTTGGGAGGCTTTCGGCATCAATGAAGAAGTTGGAAAAGGAGCTTAAGGGCACTGATAAACATCAAGTATGTATACCTTATCCTTTGGTTGTGGGTTGACTATTATGATTACTTCCTCAAATCTTCGTCACTTTTCAACTTTGTTTGCAGAATGAACATTATCGCACTAAACTTCAAAAGTCGAACGAGAGATCATTAGCCCTTGTCAAGGCAGGCATGGATATTGTCGTTGCAGTGGGACTCCTTCAATTGGCCCCTAAGAAAGTTACTCCTCGCGTAACAGGAGCTTTTGGTTTTGTCAGCTCTTTAATTTCTTGCTATCAGGTATATTGATCCTATGCTCTATGAATTCTTACTTTGCATTCATACCATTCTCATCATTTATCACTATGAGGCTCGATTTTGGTGGACTTTACATAATTCCTGAATTTACTTTTGGATTAAGTAGCTTGTTAATTGATGGGTTTCTGCTCTGCTCACTGTTTTGCAGTTACTTCCATCTCGACCAAAGTCCAAGACAGCATGAAGGTGGGAGCTAGATCCACTCAAAGCTTAGACATCGTTTAAATAATTTGTCTAAAGTTTAAACTTTGTGATAATTCGTTGATTGTAAAAGTTTAAGCCACTGGCCATCTTGTAGAGGCTAAGCACGTTTTGTGGCCACATTTCATTATGCTCCTATTTTGTGTGGTAATAAAAATTAGTAATACTTCCATGCCAAACTGAAGCTTTAAGCAGTTTTAATCGAATTTAGATCCAAGCTCGAGTGGGGTTCCTGAGATCTGTTCAAGCATATATACATCCTCATGTTATGTAAGCTTTGTGTTGATAAGCTTTGTGTTGGGTTCAGGTTATAAGCATCGAAGGTGGATGACAATTTCATGATAATGCTCATTTGACTTGAAAAGATATCACAAATCATATTATGACAACCTAAGAATCATTAGCAAACGAAACTTAACAGTAGGGATGGCAACAATCTGGTCTTAAAACCCAAATCCGACTGAAAAATATTTGACAGCTTTTAAGTTCAAATCTGATTGAACCTGAATAAAACATGAATAAACAGACCAATTTTGAAAGAATAAATACCAAAAACGGAAGATACAGGCCTGCTTAAGGAATGGACAATGTGAAGTGGGAGATCATAAAAACAGAGTTATCCATTAACTTGACGAAATGTTCTGAATAATGTTTTCAGTTTCACCCAATAGTTACTCTCTCATACACAGAAGCCATTACATTTTGACTTGTTATTCTGTCTGAAAGTATTAAGACCAGGATAAACACCAAGGTTAGAGACGTGATTCTAATCAAACAAAGTCAAATTCAACATCCTCGTCTGACTCCACATTTTCTTCATTCCAATCATATTCCTCGACCACAACACCTTTGGGTCGTGCAAAGGGATACTCTTCAGCTAAACTTGGTTGGGTGTAATTATGCACTTTTAGAACAAACTTGCCTGATGGCTCAAGAATTTCAACACCAAGCGCGGACCATAATGGTCGACCGACAGCTTGAACAAGAGAAACACTGCAGTATCGCAACAGAAAGGTTAGCACTGCAAGCTATCCATAACAGCAAACTATGCAAACATTGAGAGCAGTGGTTCAGCCTTTGCTGAAACCTTCATCTTGTGATACAGGAAGAATTTTTCAACAAAGAAAATTGGATTCAGGAAAGACACGATGAGAAGAAGACACAGGCCATGCTTTTCATCCATCAACCATAGGATTGTGTGGTCCTAATTCAGCGGTTTTCCTACTTAGGATTGCTCTTTCAAGCAAGCCTAACCATAGCCAAAGAAAAAGTGTAATGCTATCGAAATCAAGAATAATATGGAAGCCAGCACATCCAATGATTTCTCAGGTTGCCCAGAATATACAAGCGATAAGTGTCACATCAAACAAAAGAAAGACCTTTAATGAGAATTAGAGAAGAAGACAAGAAAAGTGGGAAGAACAAACCATATATAGAACAAGCCATCCATATAATGTTTGTAAACCCTACCCAACAGCTCAACTTGCAAAATTCCACCAATGCAAAGAACAGGCTCTGGAAGTTCAAACTTCTGCAAGCAATTTTCCTGTTCACGAAGAAGAGATGATAATCAGAGCTTCCCCTGAGATACACTGGAAAAGACATAACCACTCAAAGACAAATAGATGATAAACAAACTATTAAAAAAGAGCCAAGAGTGTATGCCTGTATGCTTGAGTGTGTTTGAAGGAGATAATACATTGCTTCCCCTTCATGGTCTTAAAAGTACAGCCATATTATTAGCAACAA
This sequence comes from Erythroxylum haughtii, assembly GCA_025504935.2. Taxonomy (NCBI): domain Eukaryota; kingdom Viridiplantae; phylum Streptophyta; class Magnoliopsida; order Malpighiales; family Erythroxylaceae; genus Erythroxylum; species Erythroxylum haughtii. The sequence goes on from JANSVB020000071.1 coordinate 280,848, forward strand.
TGGTTTCCTTTACTCCTCATGAGGAGTTTAAACTACATGCTACTAAAAGAAGATTAAATCCTATGAATGATTTTTTATTCTTTTGTGAAATGGACTCCCAAAATAGAACATATCCATGGTTAAAAGGCTGGTTGTCTGGTTATCAGTAACATGACAAGCATTGTGACCATACCCTACTCCTCCATAAAAATAGAAAGCATTTCAAACTTCATATTCAGGATCTAAACCAAAGTTAGCTTGTGAAATGAATTTTCAGTTAGTGATGCAATATACTGGTATCGGCAGTAATGACTATTGCCTCATAATAGAGAACTATGAACTCGTAATCAAGCATAGCAACAGAACATTCCAAAAAAGTCTTATTCTAACAGTAGTAGGGCAGGAATTATCCAGAACAAAAGAGTCATGGTTGATTTTTCTATATGGTATGAAGAATGAAGTGAAGTTAAATATATAGTAAGGAACACACTTGGGGCAATGCTTCAACCAATTTCCTCAATCTTCTAGGGTTGGCAATTTAATAATTATACCCACAATTAAAAGAGAAAAAGATTGAAAACAGTGCAATTCAGCTTACCTGAGCCATTGGAAACTCCGGGGATGTGTAAGTCCACAAGAACTTGTCATCTAGACAACAATCTAAAGGCTCACCTATGGGAACATGTAGTGGAACTTTGGCATGTCCCATCCTAAAGCGCACAGCTTTAGCAGAATATATGGGACGACCCGGCTGAAAATAAGCTGGACACCAAAGAAACAAAATGTTCAGCCTCAGTAAAAGAAGAACCAAAAAAAAAAAAAGGAAATTGGACATCAAGAAGAATATATAATTAAAACACTAAGATGTACGTAAACTGAAAATATTTTGAAGACTAACCTTGGAAAGGCTGTATTCTGATCTCGTTGATGACACAAATGTCAGCAACCAACTTATATATGAGTGTCTCAGGCACTGCAGGATTAATTTGCCCTTTACTTGACCAGTATGAAGGTCTCCTTGCAACTATGTCTCCGGGCTCAAGAGTATTCCGGACACTTTCCAGCGGATAATTGTCAGTGCTAGAAGCACTTATTGCGTCAAAAACGCATTCTCTAATAGGAAATGATAAGCAACCTCGAGCAAGAAAACTATAAACTCTGTGTTCCATCTCAAGGTTTTCCAATTCCATCTCAAGGTTTTCCGATTCCGTAAAGTTTCTACACCCAACTTCCAAAGAATTGTTGAAACTGCAACTAGGTTCGGTGACACGCTCGACCCTCTGAAGGCAAGGGAACATTCTCAGGCACAGTTGTTTATAAAGGCCATTTGCAACCGCTGCAGCACATACATTTAAACTAATCAATATGTTTCAACAAGAGATCAAACTCACACTCCCCAACTCTGTATCCATTCAACTCATCAATTACATTTCATTCAACAAACCTCAAATATGAAACTTTTACTAAATGCTCCATACAATAGCCAAGTTCAATTCTGATTTCCCAGTAATAACTCACCAAAACGTCGCCAATAACGCGAGACACAACTAAAACGGGCAAGATCAGATGGGTCTTCCAAACACATGAGAATCTTCACAGACAGGTCATTGTCAAGGCAATTAAAAAAGTCCACAGACGTCTCCATTGGAAGGAAGTAGCCCTCCTTTTCAAGCTGCTGAAAACCTGATTCAAAACCCAAAACACTGTTAACAACACAACAAGATACATAGATGAAAGGAATGATTTTTCCAAACTAGAAGAACTTTACAGGCTCAAATAAATTCATCCCCTCTCCATATGCATGATTACAGCAACCAAAGCCTATTCTCCAACATTACGCTACTGAGAATTGAACCAATAACTGAACTAACCAAAAAAATGCTAAATTCTTACGCTAAAAGTAAACAAAAGCTCAACTTTTCATGATAAAAACGACCAACAAAACGGAACCGCTTAATTTAAGAAAACAAGGGGGAATTCGCCGAGAGAGACAAATTAAAAAAAAAGATAAATAATAATCAAAACGAAGAATAAGAAGAACACAATAGCGAATCACATACCTTGGTGTACCACCAAAAGTGTGTAATTTCAGAAATTGCCGAACCCAGAAATAGGAAGATAAGTTTAGCATCTATCTCACGTATACATACATATATACATAGAGAAGGCAAGAAAAAGAGGCATTAGGATTATTATCAGGAGCCAGAGTAGAGCGAAGGAGAGATATTTGAAGGCCAATGTACAGTAATACCCCCCAATAATCCTTTATTTGTACATTTGCCACTCCCCAATTATTGTTGTTCTTAATTTTTTTACTTATTTTTATATATGTTTTTATAATTCTTCCTAATTATATCTTAACCCCCAAATCCAAAATAGTGGATTTTACGATACTTTTAAATAATTACACTATTTTCTAACCATATTAAAATTTTAATTTTAAAAATTTTCAAAAAATTTTTAATTTTAAATGTTTTAATTTTCCCTTTAATTATGATTAAAAGTAATAATAAAATACACGTAAATTGGTTGAGTTTTTGGATGGTAAATAAATACTTTTTTCATCACAAAAGCTGCTTTAAAAAAAGTGTTTGATGTAAAAAAATTATACTTTTTTTTTGTAGATATAATTTTTTAATAGTCAAAATACAACTTTTTTAGAAACTCAAATTTAAAGCTTCTCAAAAAAGTATTTTTTTAAGTAGATTTTTCAAATCAATTAATGAGCTTATTTTTTGATATCTTTTGTTCTTATGTTTTACACATAGTTTCCACAACACCCACAAACTCATCTTCACGTTTATTTTATGATTTACATAATATTATTTGACTTTTTATATGTTTTAATATTTATTTTTTATATTAGTTTTATTTATGTTGTAATCCATATAAAAAATTTGGTTAGATATATTTTCATTTATGTTTCATATAGTTTAAAATTATATAACAATTAATATATTGTATTTTGCATATTGTTTAATACACTTTAAATAATATATATATGTATAAATAATTTTTATTACAAAAATATAATTAAAATTAATAAAAGTGCCTTTTATATATTATCAAACAATCTACTGTATAAAGCTCTTTTTAAAAAACTATTTTTTTAATTAACAGTCAAATAGTCAACTGACTTCTTAGAAAAACTCTTCTAAAATAAATTCAACTGACAAAAGTTTTATTGATATAAACTCATCCAAACAGACACTAAAATCACGTATAACCTGATAAAACGTTACTAATATAAAAAATTAACGAAACTCTTAAATTTGAACATGTTAAATTTAATTTAAATTATTAACATAATTATAATATTATTGAAATAAGTTTTCAAATTAATTTAAAATTAATCGAAAAGATTTGATTTAAATAAAAATACTAAATATGTAATTAAGGAAACATTTAAAGAATAATTACTGCAAATTCCTCCCTAATATGAAATAATTTATATATTAATATTAATATAATAATCTTAATATTTTTAACAAACCAACCACCATCAATGGTAATGATAATCATTCTTTCATCGTAACCAACCATCATAATTATAATGATTATATCCGTTCTCATTCCTCATTATATTTAGGGGGCGGTTGGTTAGCTTGGGGTAATGGTAATAGGAATGAGAATGAATATAGTGAGGAATGAGAATAAATATTATCATTATAATTATGATGGTTGGTTAAGAGGAAGGAAT
>JANSVB020000071.1:296972-307055 GCA_025504935.2 Erythroxylum haughtii
ACATCATCTTGCAGCGGAAGCAATATATACTCAACCAATCGAAGCTTGTGGTGCGGATTATGTTGATCACATGCCGTGTGAAGATCCCAGACGCAATAGTCAGCTTAGTAGGGAAATGAATTACTACAGAGAACGTCACTGCCCGTTGCCCGACGAAACCCCTCTTTGCTTGGTCCCTCCACCCAATGGATATAGAATTCCTGTCCATTGGCCTGAAAGTTTGCATAAGGTGTGTTTTCTTTTGATTAACTGGGACTGGGGTTTTCAGGTAATGTGGAAAAGTAGAGTGAAATTTAAGAAATGAGGTTGCTTTTTGGATATTTAAGCCAAGTGCCTTTAGAAGCTGTGTGAATTTGGGCATTTATGTTATCATTCAAATCATTTGGCTTGTAGGTGGACCACTGATCACGTATAGTTGGTTTTTTGTAGAAAAATTTGGAAAGTTCAAGGGTTTTGAGTAGACCCCCACCTATAACTACTTGGTCCGCTTTAGCTTAAGTCTCTCCATTGGGATCCGGTTTCAGTGGACCTGAAATTGTTTTATGATGCTGTACTGGATTTACAAACAGTGGAGAAAAAACATACATCCCCAACGCAATGAAAATTCTGCCTTTCGTCCCCTTTATATGTTCTTCTATGCGTTTTCCTTGAATGGGCGATGGTTTATGACTTTATGTGTAATGTGTTAATGTTCAGATTTGGCATTCGAACATGCCATACAACAAGATTGCAGACAGGAAAGGTCACCAGGGTTGGATGAAAGAGGATGGAGATTATTTTATATTCCCTGGTGGCGGAACGATGTTTCCAGATGGTGCCATACCTTACATTGAAAAACTTGGACAGTACATCCCTATCAGTGGTGGTGTTCTGAGGACTGCACTTGATATGGGATGTGGGGTAGGAACTGCCTTTCATTATCATAGTTTTAGCTCTAAATTTTGTTAGATGTATGAAGTTTCTCACATATAATCATCTATCAGGTTGCTAGTTGGGGGGGATATTTGCTAGAAAAAGGGATTTTAACGATCTCTTTTGCACCAAGAGATTCACACAAAGCGCAAATACAATTTGCTTTGGAGAGGGGAATTCCAGCATTGGTTGCCATGCTTGGCACACGCAGACTGCCATTTCCTGCATTCTCATTTGACCTAGTGCACTGTTCTCGCTGTCTCATTCCTTTTACTGCCTATAGTTAGTTTTCTGGCCTGTTACCTTGAATATGTTTGCTTCTGCAATCTCTTGCTACTAGCTCTTACCAAGAAGATATCTGACTTTGCAGATGCATCTTATTTCATTGAAGTCAATCGGTTACTTCGTCCAGGAGGGTACTTGGTCATATCTGGTCCGCCTGTACAGTGGGCTAAACAGGACAAGGAATGGGCAGATCTCCAGGGTGTGGCAAGAGCATTATGTTATGAGCTGATTGCTGTAGATGGAAACACGGTCATTTGGAAAAAGCCTACAGAAGATTCATGTCTGCCTAACCAAAACGAATTTGGACTTGCTTTGTGTGAGAATTCAGATGAACCAAGTCAGGCATGGTAATCTCTTGGCAAAGGATCCATTGTTTGTGGAAACTCTTACACAAAATGGAAATAATTATTAAACAAAGTGAAATAATTATTTCCATTTTGTTTCAACATTGATGTTATCCATTGCATGTTCTTTTAGGTGTCTAATCAAAAGATGTTTATGAAAATTTTGTAGATTGTTTCAACTATGAAAGTTCCAGTCTTTTTGTCTGACCCTTGTTTGTTGGATGATGTCCACGAGAGAGTTTTGATTCAAGGAAATGTGTGAGTATCTTTTGATTATGGTGCAGGTACTACCAGCTAAAGAAATGTGTGAGTAGAGCATCTTCGGTTGAGGGACACTATGCCGTTGGGACAATTCCTAAGTGGCCACATAGGTTAATCAAAGCTCCTTCAAGAGCAATGCTCTTGAAAAATGGGATTGATTTGTTTGAGGCTGACACAAGACGTTGGGCCAGGCGAGTGGCTTACTATAAGAACAGTTTGAATGTGAAGCTAGGAACTTCAGCCATACACAACGTATTGGATATGAATGCCTTTTTTGGTGGTTTTGCAGCAGCAATCATATCTGACCCTGTGTGGGTAATGAATGTTGTTCCTGCTGAAAAATTATCCACTCTAGATGTTATTTATGATCGAGGCCTCATTGGAGTCTACCATGATTGGTGAGTTAATTTCATCTGCAATGCATAGAACTGCCTTCTACTTGTGTCATTAATGACTATGTTTAGATTATTTTCCAAGTCCGTTTGAGAGTGGCGTTGATATTGTATGAATTTGTGAAATAAATCTAGAAAGAGTAACCTCCAAGTCATAGCAAATGCTCGAAGTTCTTCCATATTACTCCTTTCTCTATGTCGTCTCTACTTATGATATTTCTTTAGGTCTGACCCTTTCTCATTATCCTTCACAGAGAAGCTTTATTTTTGACACAGTACTTTATTGGTGGTTGTAGGTGTGAGCCTTTCTCAACATATCCCCGTACTTACGATCTTATCCATGTTGCTAGAATTGAATCCCTAATCAAAAGTTCTGATGGTGGCAGGAACAGGTAACTTCTACATCTTTCTGGTTTTTCATTTTCTCATCATTTAACATTTTGTGTGATTTACGACTGCATACATTCTAGCCATTTTTGTATCAATTAAATGCCTATATGCCGGATAAATAAAAGATAACTTCTTTATGTTGAAAATCATTAGAAGGGTATGTTGATTAATCACATCTGATATCTTCTGCAGATGTAATCTAGTGGATTTAGTAGTGGAAATGGACAGGATACTACGTCCAGAAGGAACAGTTTTGATTCGTGATTCTCCAGAAACCATTGACGAACTTGCTCGCATAGCTCATGCAGTGAGATGGACGGCCACCATACATGACAAAGAACCTGAATCTCATGGCAGAGAAAAGATTCTGGTCGCAACCAAATCCTTCTGGACCCTCTCTTTAGCATCCCACTGACATAACTTTATTCTTTTTAGTTTAGGCCTTCTTGCTTTTTCTTTTTATATAAAGCTTATATGACCACAAGCTGCAAATTTAAGTTTGCATTATTTATTAGAACTATTGAAAATCGTCATTGTACTCAAAAAGTTACCCAACCAAAATAAAGCATTTACTAAATGAGAATGCTGACACCCAAATTTTCTCAACTCATGAAATTTCTTTGTAAATGGAACAAATGACTTTGTAATTATCTAAAACTGGAGGGTATGTAAATTAAGAGTAGAGAAAGTTTATCCTTATTCCAAATTTTACCCTTTTTCTTTTCCTTGATTATGAATACCTTGACAAGTTAGTCTAATTGTATTGTCCTTGGTACGAATCTTCTTTTAAACTTTATTTGGACTTAAACCTTGATCGAGATCGAATGCCAGAATTTAAGTTCGATCAAATTTAACTTATTCTAGTGCAGGTTTCAGCTAATTTGTTATGATTGTTTGATTTAGGTTTAGACTAATTTATTATGATTGATTAGATTTGAAAACTTTGTTAAACTTCGAGCTTTGATTTTAAGTTAAATGAAGTTTATTAGACTTACTGAAACTTTCGAATTGAATTTATTAATAAATTGGATTAATATCGAATTGAATTCATTAATAAATTGGATTCAATTATATTAATGAGATTGAAAAAATTTAATTTACATAATTGAATTCAATTACATTGTTTTCATGTGACATTTTTACTTGATTAAAAAATAATCTCATTAAATAATAAATATTTTTACTCTTAACTAAAAACTTCCAAGAGATTCCGAGTAACTTATGATCATATCTTTACCATCAATCAAAAAGTACCATAAAAGATACAGAATTCAATGGTTCCCATGCGTAAGAACGAAAAAACTGATTCAACCTCTTGAAAATCTATGGATGTAAAAGAGAACGATGAGGAAAAGGAAAAAACTGTGGTAGGTGCCAATTCCTAAAGAAAGTGTTCTTCTTGATGGGAGGGGTTCCTTAAGGCTGTCTCAGTTGAAGAGTAGTGAAATGAGAGGGGCTGTGTCAATTGAAGAGTGGCTGCGTCAGTTAAAGAGATAGGGTTATTGCATGGGTATTATTAGAAGAATGATTTTTAACGTTTAAAAAGAAGAGTTAAAGTCAGTTTGTAATTCAATTCTCGTAGTTTTTTTTAGCTAAATTGAATTTATAAAGAATGGTCAGTTTTAATTACATATGTGAATTAAACTCATCTTTTTTTTTTTTTGTTCTAAATAGTTGAATTGAATTCAATTCCTATAATTTCAAATAGGGTGTTATTTCTTGAATTGTGCTCGTATTAATTTATTATTCTTATTTGATAATAATTTTTATATGGGACTTAAAATAGCTAAACAATTTAAAAGCAAAATTTTAGAATTTAATTTTAATTTTCTTAGATTAACCCCCTAGAACCTAATTATATTAACTATTTGGGCCTATTGGGCCGAGAATTGGTAGGTTGAACTCACAATTGGATGACCCAACGAGAAAGGAAGTCACAAACTTGGCCCATTTAGGGGAACGAGGATAATTAATGACCGTCCGATCTGTAAATGAGTTAACGGGCGCGGGGTGACTTAATTAGGCGCGTGCAAACAATCACGGATCTGATGTGAGAGTGAGAGAGGGTTGTTCACGTGTAAGTCCATACAGCGGTGGGCCCTTACAAACACTTTCATTCTCTTCCTGTTCCCATCCCACAGGACAACGATGCAAATGTTAGAGGTTAACAATGGACCCCCAAACCCATTCCCCCCCTTCTTTTTAGGATAATGTCTATTGAACTACCCTTTTAAACCTTGTCATTGTAACCGATTTCACTTCCCATTGTTACGGTATTGTATAGTTATTGTTGTTGTCGTTTGTTATGTCTATGGGTTTTAGGTTTTAAGTTTTGGGTTTTAATTTAGTGTCAAATTTTTAAAATTTTTACTTTAGTGACCAACTTTTATAAATTGGTATAGATTAAGTTAAAATGTTTTTTAGGAGTTAATAGATTAATATATATTATATTAAATGGATACGTTACATCAGTAAAAATAATTTTTTATCACGGTTTGACAAAATTAGTCACTAAATTAAAATTTAAAAAAAATTGAGGCTAAAATATTAAAGGTTAAATGCTTTTAAATATGTTATTCTTTTGTTAAAAATTTTACTTAAAATGTATGATTTATAAATTATTATGTGCATTCTTAAAATTTTACTATTAAAAAAAGTTTTGAAATAACAAAATAAAGGGTATTTTGTCTAATAATTTCTATTTGGATTATAAAATCTTACTCTTAAGTTTGTTCTTTAAATTGTGGTTCAATCGGCACTTTTAACAATCTAGAAGTTTGGGCTTTGACTTCTTATGAGAATTCCTGTGTGTTTTTATATACTAAAATGTTACGTTTAAATGATGAATTTACTAAAATAATTTATTAAGTGCACACAAGAGTTTAATTAATACAAAATTAAAAGTATAGTCTTTATGAAAATAACTTAATTTAGTTACTAAACTTAATCAAATTTCATGTCAATTTTTTTTTAAAAGGATATCAATGAATATATAAAACTAATTAAGTTAGCCTCACACAACAACTTAAGCTATTGTGATAAAACGGTCACTTAATATGATATAAGAATCTGTGAATCTATGCAAGTTTTAAGCTCAAAGGGCTTTCATTTGAGATGGTGTGTTAATAAATATATAAAACTAATTACGTAGGTCTTACATAATAGCTTAAGTTATTGTGATGAAACAGTCACTTAATATAACTTCACTTAAAATTATATATGATCTAACTTTCCTTTTTATATGAATTCGTAGATCCTTTGTAAATTGTACCGAAGGATTAGTAGAAAGTAAGAGAGAAAGGTCAAGCTTTAAATGTGAACCGGCAAGTGAAGGCGATGGTGGCTAGAAAATAACACTACCCCTTATTAATGCAACACCATTTGCAAAGATAGGGGTCGTCGTGGGGCTTTGGTATGTTGAAATTATGCACAAATCAATAACTCCATTATGGTCCAAAGAGGACTAAAGTTAACGAATCAAATTTGAGTTAATTGAGCTTTAGATCGGACCGAAAAGGGTCAACTGGAATGACTTATTCATTGCTAACCCTAAGGCTGTGGTCCTGAAAGATGGGAACGCCTGGCTTGTCTTGCCTGCCCAAATCTTCTCTTTTTGCCATCTAACATGCATTTCACGAAACTTTGAGTTGTGTACTTTGGACTTTGGCATGTTAATAGTAATGGAAGATTCAGAAGTTTGAGAAAACCTATTTCTTGTGTTTGATGGGGAGATTGGTTCGAGTGTGTATCACGCATTTGTAAAGTAAAAGTCTATTACATTTTACTTTACAATTATTACCAAAGAGTTGTAATTTAATTCAAGTTTTAAAGAAATGCTTGATGAGAAATATTAATATGATAAATTTTGTAAATTCTAATTGAATCAAGATGATATTAATTCATTAATTTGTTAAATAATTTATTAAAAATGTATAATTTGCGAGTTATTAAATAGTTCTCGTAAATTTAAGCACCAAAATTATGTATAATAAATTCACTGATTAAATTTAAGTTGATTGAGTTTTGAGTAATAATTTAAACCTTTTTTTAATGATGATATTTTAATTAAATATTCTAGAACGGCATTGATTTTATTTGTAAACTTAAGAAAATTAATAATAAAATGACGTTATTTTGTAAAATAAAATTAAAAAATGTTGATAGTTGGTCTTATTTAATTTGACTAAAAAAATGACCATTTAAGTTTAGGAACATTGAGATCTAGCTCGACTAGAGACCGAAAGGTCAAATATGAGTTGATTAGGCCTTAAGTCGAGCTTTGAATTCGAAATTTTCACAAAATTAGGTTTTAATTTGAGTTATTCAAGTTTAACTCGACCCGAAGTTCAATAAATATAAACAAAAATATATTGTCTATTATTTTTGATTTAAAAATATATAAAAATCAGACCCGACCCGCCTTACCCATTGCTATCCTTGTATTAACATAAATTTTGTTTTATATGCACATCAATATCATTTCCATATAATGTCAATGTGACCCAAGGAGTAGAGGGCGTTGAATTGGTAATCCATACAAATGCATAAAAGTGATAAATTAGTCATTTTTAATATAAAAAATTTAAATTTCATTATAACTTAAATTAAAAAACTTAATATAAAAGATAAAACTTAATTTTATTTTTTAATATGATCTCAAATTTCAATGAACTGAAATCTAAATTTAACATTTCAATTTGACCATAATTATAATTAAATTTAATGATTAGAAAACTCAATCATTTGATTGATTTAACAAAAAAATTTTGAGCCATTAATATTTCAGTTTAATTTATTTTAATAATTATCGTTATTATAAATTGATGATTTTTTTAATTAACGGTTAAATTTTAATAAATTAATAAATTCTTATAAATTAAAATTGATCAATTAATTTTTATTTAACTATTTGTTTTTCTATTAAACTTCAAGTTCTTTTATAATTAACGAAAATCTCTTCCGATCGTATGTTAAATTTTTAAATTTTATTTAATCTTTAAATAATTTTATAAAAGTTTAATATTGATTAAACCTTAAAATTCTTATTTTATCGATATTCGAATTTTAAAATATTGATTAGATTCATAATTTATTTTAAAAAATATCCAAATCAAGTTACCAACCAAGTCCCAAAGCTAATTCTAGGTGGTGTGAAATCGAGGAGTAGAGTCAAACTAAAAATGCCCCCAAATCAAGGTGTTGTCTAGTTGTAATGCTCTATATGAGACAATACCATTTTGGCATTATTCACTTTTCCGGACCACATTTGTGTACTTATTACATTGTCAAAGCCAACTTATGTAATCGAAAATGGCCTTATTCATACATTTCTTGACAACTGTACACTCATTTTTCGGTGATGTCTAGGTCCAACCATGGCTTCCATCTTCCTTGTTTCAGTCAGTTCATTGATTTAGGGATGGCACGAGTAGTTGAATTGCTTTTCCAAGCACCTTCAATCACTTTTAAGTTTGATCAGCGGTCTTCTATAGGGTTGACAAAGCTTGCCGTCCTGAAGTTAATGAGCTTGGTTTGAGTCAATCAAGCGTAAGTCAAGCTCGGACTTTTCTTTTCTGATTTTAGGGTTCAAATCGAGTTTGACCCAATTTTTTTTAAATCATCGTAATTATTACATATAATCTGAAATTTTGCAGTGAAATAGAGCCTGAAGAAATTTGATAGTACGCAACCTTACTCCCACATAATAGAGAGACTGTTTCTGATAAATCCATATGTAAATATGACAAGAAAATAATGATGCAAGTTAAAAGACTAAGGGAGAGCTTGGTTCACCGAAGATAATGGGAATGAGAATAGGAATGAATATAGTGAGGAATGAGAATGAATATAACCATTATAATTATGATGGTTGGTTAAGAGGAAGTAATGATTACCATTACCTTTGATAGCGGTTGGTTTGTTAAACATTTTGATAAATAAAAATTTATTAAAATTATTTTATATCAAATTTTAAATATATTTTAATTAATTATATTTTATTCACCCTATTACTCATATTTTAATTAATTATATTTTATAATTAATTATAATCAAGTTTTGCGTTAAAAAACTTGAACAATGATTCCCATTCTTCTGGATTACCAGAAAAATGGAGTATTATCAGAAGAATGAAGTATTACCAAAAATTAAAGAATGAAAGTGATACCTGTAAAATGATAGATTGATACTAAACATTACTTTTTTAAACATACCCGTACCTTTTGTCCCATATCTCCTAAACAAGCATACTCTTAGTATTAATTGGTAGTTAGGCTGGGAAGGGCTGAGAGCTACACTTCTCACAAGAACAGAGGGCCATGGACCATCAGAAATGATTCCCGCTGCCCCTCTGACAGCTGAGTAGATGACAGTTAATTGTTGTCATTGAATACTTGGCTGTTTTCTGCTCGCACTTCACCTACTTCCCACCCCCAACTCTCAAGCCACCGCTGTTTTCTGCTCGCACTCCACCTACTCCCAAGTCCCACCCCAACTCTCAAGCCACCGCCGGTTTTTCTGATACTAATCATCATCATTCCATCCACCTATCAGCTTCAGAATACAAATTTAACAATTCTATAACTATTGACTTCTATTCTATCTCTTTTGAACAAAAGCCACACAGAACAGAACAAAACTCTTTCATAGTTATTTTTATTAATTTAAAAATATTTTTAAAATATGTTTTCCTTAAAAATTTATCAGATAAGTCGTTATTTAACTAATCATTGCAAATGTGACAGAATTTCCTAATAAATTTAAAATCATATAAATATTTATTAAACCAAATAAAAATAATAATATATATATATACACTTGCAAACTGCAAATACAAAGTGAAGAAGAGGCTTGGAATTGTTATGTTTCTTTGTCCGTCTAAATCTAGTGTGGATTCATGTTTTTGTAATGTCCAACAGGAGCAAGGCAAGATAGGATGCTGATCAAAGGCGGGAGTAACAGCAGTCTCCTAATTAAGCCTGACCAACAATGTAAGGGCCAAATAGATGATACGGAAATTATAAGTGTTCAATAAAACCCTCGAATCTATGAACCGAACCTAAAAAATTAGGTTCATGATTCAGATTCAAGTTTCTAACTTACGATTCTAGGTTTAAACCTGAACCTGAAATATTAAAAAAATCTATCATATATTTAGATATAATTTAAGAGGATATTAATAATAATAAATTCACTAGCATTTACTATATTAATTCTTGAGTAAAAAAAAGAAAAAGAAAAAAGTTACTTTAATTCTATATTATTAAACGTTAATCTTGAACATTGCTTTTATAAGTAACAACTAATACATAACACTCAATATTTCTACTTCAAATAGTAATTAACATGTGTTAAAGTTATTGATCGAAGTATTAAACTATTAATAGAAAAATTTATTGAATAAAATAATATAATAATTTAGATATTAATTAAAGAAATTAATAAGTATAAAACACATTTATTAAGAAATCCTACAATTTTAGTTTTTTAAGGCACATATA
>JANSVB020000071.1:390772-417849 GCA_025504935.2 Erythroxylum haughtii
GGAATAAGAAAATTATAATAAAAAAATTAATAATAATAATAATGAGAAAGATTATATTTACCTATTCCACGTTTCACGGAATAGATAAAAATAGAAGGAAGTATCTTTAATTATTCTTGAAAATGTAAGAATAATTAAATTTGAGATTAGTTATTCTATATGTTATTTTTTAAATAATTATTCGTTAGGAATTCATCAATAATAAAATAGTTATTCTATTAAACCAAACATGTAATAAATGTTTTGTTTTTAGAGATTGCAAATTAGGCCGTCAACAGGGTGGGTTCAAGTTGAATGAGCTTCAGGTCGAAGTTTAAGCTTTTTTTTTTTAATAAAAAAATCAAGCTGGGCTAGAGGCCTAACAGGTAGAAATAACGGAGCCTTTATTGGAAAATGTTGTGCCCTTGTTCTTTTAACATCAAACCTATTTATCAATTGAGAGAGAGAAAAAAATAAATGAATGGGATGTAAAGAAAAACGAGGACACAATAATTTTCTAGGTAAATACGTTCCAGAAATAACACGGTGTTTACTTTTGTATTAAACAACATCATTATTTTATGAAGTGGAAGATTGTTTATATATGATAAAATTAGGTGTAAACGACGTAAAAAAGCTTATGTTTTATGCTTAAATAAAAGGATTTGTTTTATTCTAAAAATTTTCTGCTTTATACCTAGGTAAAGCAGCTCCCGAAGTCCCCGCTGTTTTGGTCTCCTAGACTCCCACCTATACCCAGTTCGACTCCGATACTCCCTCAGCCTCCATCTCCTTCGACCTTCACGTGCCACGTCGGCCTGTGTGGTAACCTTCCCACTCCCTCTCTTCGGTCTTTGTATGTTGTGGTAGTCCCCATTCTCTCCCACCCAATCTAACACTCTGCACTCCCTCGTCAATATTCTCCTACTCCCTCCCTTTGGCCTTCTAGTTTTTGATTTGTGAATCTCTGATTGTGATTATGTTTTTTAAACTTCTAGTTTTGTTTTCGTTTGATCATTTAATGGTTATAACGCATCAAGTGGTTGTTAGTTTTTTGTATCAAATTAAAAATCGCATGGAGATTTTGTATTAGGCTATTAGCCATGTTTTGATTGTTCGGTTGTAAAGGAAATAAATCACAACAGTAGGAAAAAGGCACAAGAAGCTAGACATTTTGATGTAGTTTTTAATTTGGAGACTGGAAAAGTTTCGGATGCATTAACTCATAAAACACATTCATGTCTATTATACTGTAACTGTTAAGGATTTGTCCTGGTAGAAGAAAGTCTATAACAACTTGCGAGAAAATGTATATTTATATAAATGTACAAAAGTTTTAGATACATTAACTCGTAAAACTCATTCATGTCAATAAAACCTAACCTGTAATCTATGATTTGTTTTTATATAAATGCTTCACCAGGCCATTATTTTGTGGAAAGGAGTTCATATTATTTTTTTAGCAGATGATGCTATTTGATTTTACTCTAGAAAGATTATCATAGGAAAAATTATGGGTGTCGAAATTATAATATGAGAATAAGACATGACTTCTAGCATTTTATATTATCTATCAAAAGTTTTTCTAAATCATTTATGTACAATTTGATTGTTTGACAAGGTTGACACAATTGATTATTAATGTACTCTATGCAGATGCTATCATCATCATTATTATCATCATTACAAAAGTATATGTATACATGTAAATGTCCATAAATAACTAATACAGTCGTATATGTATAATATGTTGATTGTTTCAAATGGATGAGAATATTCCTTTGGTGGAGAGTTTTAATCCAGTACCGGAGAGTATACAAGCAGATACTTCTAATCATGTACAAAGTAAGATAGAAGTTTAGGTTCATTGAAATGTGAAGTTTAGAATCACTTCAACAAACTAGATTAATGGATTGAGTAGGGAAGGCAAAATATAAATATTGTCACAAGACGTTGGTTGAGAGTTCAAATGGTGGAACCTCGCATTTAAAGAGATATTTGAATCCGTGTGATAGAAACCAGAAAAGAAATACAATAGAAGTAACTGAATACTAGAACTTTATTGATAAATTTGAGAGCAAGAATCTTAAACTTCTAAGTCAGTCCGTATGGAGAGGACTAAACTCCAAAACAAAGGAATTAATTTTCTCAAAAAGCTACTCACTTGTTCTAACTATCGGATATTTATAATGCTAGACTCTTAATCGCAATAAAAGATAGAATCCTAATCATAATAAAAGATAGACTCCAAATCGTAATAAAAGATAAACTTATAATCGAAATAAAAGATAAGACTCCTAATCGGTAAGATAACATAATAGCTAAAATAATGGGATAACTACTAGATGTGCATAATGGGATCAAACTACTGATTGACTAAATCTTGGCCCATGTGATCCTCATCTGTTGGAGGTGTCGTATCAATATCCATACTAGATTGTACTTGTCTAAATGATATAGGCACAAGGTCAATCTATATATATGCTCAATGACCTTTAAATGCTTAAGATCGACACAAATCTTAATACTTTCATACGTATTATGACAATGTATGATAACATGTATTACTGAGGATAAACGATAATCATCTTTGTTGATGAACTATCATACTTTCATAATACATCAAAATGTACAAATGTACATGGAACAAACATAACGATTTCCTAACTAATGGTATCTAAAGACGTCAAAACACTCATACTATATACTTGTGTCACAAACACAAGTGGGTAAAGTCCTTTTGTTAAAGGATCAACTTACAATTTTTCAATCTTTAAATGCTTTAAGCCTTAATGTCACCTTTTCATATCAACACCTTTAGTACCTAATAATTGACCTTTAAATACTAAGACCCTGTAATATTTTTTGTTGTTATTAAACAACATGGCAAGAAGATTACTACAGTATAAATCAACCACAGACAAGAAATCAAGTTTCTAAGCTAAACCGTCTGTGAAGCAACCACATAATATGCACTCCTCGTGCATAATCGAGGAAGTTGCCCGTGCTTTCTTAACACATTTTCACGACATTATACCATCTGTAAACTTAAAACTGTAAACTTAAGAGGACTTTTGATCATCCAGACACATAACTAAAATATAAATCTGAATTCTCTACGAGGTTTAGTCTGCTGACTGTGCTTGACAACATATAATCATTAATTCACTTTAGTATCTCAATACTCGGTTGACTGCATTTCAATGGTCTTCACTTGGATTAACCAAACAGCCAAATGGAGAATGCAATGTCTACATAATACACAGCCGAGCATACATCAAGTTATTAATCGTACTAGTATACGAACATTTCTTATAACCTATCTCTTTACTTTATTCTTTGGATATTGTGTCAAAGATTATCTTTCACTATGAGAGATAGTTGTTACGACAGGTTTACTGTTAATCGTATTAAATCTTTATAACCCATACTCAATGTATGCATTCTATGAGAAGCTTGATGAATGTTGAGATCTGTCTTGATGAATCTGAATATCTAGGACAAAAGATGCTATACCAAAGTCTGTCATATCAAAGTTCTTGACCAAAAGTTGCTTAACCTCATACAACATAGTCAAATAACTTAACGTGAAAATACGAAAGAAAAGGTAACGTAGAGTCAACCTGTCTCTTTGAATGAACCATTAGGCAACTTCGGGTTCGATTGTCCTAAAAAAGAGTCTTAGGCCTGACCCAACTCTTATATATTTTAACAACATCATTTTGATGTTTTTAAATTAAAAATTTAAGGTCGAGTTGAGTTACATCTGGCCCAGTATGGCTCAAGTCCGCTACCAAGAGCCCAATCGAACCTCAGGCTAGGGCCATACCCTAGCAGTCAAAATCGAGGCCTGAGCTCACCCTGGCTTATTCTCATCTCAATTATGAATTCTACAAAAAAAAATTAAATAAATACTCCATTTATGCATTAAATCTTAATGTTAAATTTTATTTATAAAACATTTTTATTGATATAATTTAATGATTGACACAAGTAAATGGGAACTTAGAACTTATTTATAAGTTAGAAAGATTTTAAGGAATTAACTATTAATTTTTGCATAGATTAAAGTTATTTTATAAACAAATATTAACATTAAGAATTAATTTTATAATTTTAAATATTTATTTAAAATTGCTTACAAATCTTAACAATTAATTAATTTTATTGTATTAAAAATAATAAGACATCCAAGTTTATGTAGGTAATACTATAGAATCTTAAAAGTAGGCTTTGATATTATATTAATTATCAAATTCTGTAACATATAAATATTACTAAATTTATTTTATAAATTTATCCAACACCTAAGCTCTTACATACATTTATTGTGGACCGATGATATTTGTTTAACAAGTTGTATTATTATTCTTCCCTTTTTTAAAATTTCGGTTAAAAAATAATGATAAAATGCACATCGTACGAACATCATCAGACTTATACTGATTAATAGTATTTATGAGGATTTAAATAATCTTTTAAACTTGCTCCGTACTAATTAAATATTACTCAAACTAATAATTTATTATAATTATATTAAATTATTAATTTAAATCAAATTTAATTTGTTTAGGTCAAATTTAAAAGTTTAGTTAGATGTTAAATTGGTAACATTTAATTAGTCATCTTTATTTTTTTTAATCAAGTCTAAGAAAAGGAAATTTCTTTAAGGTCTATCCCTTTTAGACTATTTCAAATTAGATTTTTGTTTTCTTTAGGGAAAATCCATTATGTAAAAGAAAATTAATCAACTAAAGAAATTTGAATGCAAACATCCCTCTTTATTTACGGGGACATTTCTGCTTTTCCTTTTCTCTTTCTACAATTTGACGTTTCTTATTATAAGAAAGACTAAGTGACATGAAGTTAGACCATAAAATTCAATGATATAGCCTAAATTTCAAAATAAATCATCAGTAACAATATAGTCATTAATATTGGGATTGACCTTCATGTTCAATGGTGTGCTAGAATTGTGTACATTTTGGAGAATCTCTATGTTCAAACATCCATGGTCAGAGTTCTTAAACTAAAGTATCAACTTTCAACTATTAAAAAGGGCTTACATACTATATCAGAATACATGCCGAAAGTTAAAACTATTGGAGACTCACTTCACTTAAAGTAGCGGGACATGCAATCAGTGAATATGAATTAATATTGAGTGCTCTAAATGGCCTTGGTCACGAATATGATCCTGATGTGGTTTATTTAACTCATTCTATAAAAACTTAACATTACAAGAAGTGCAATACTCTCCTATGATGCACGAAACAAGAATAGAGCAATTGAATACAATCAATCAAGTAGAAATCTCATCACCAACTGCAAACTATGCAACCTTCAATCAAACCAATTATCGGGGAAGAAGTGGATTTAAAGGAAGAGGAAATCGTGGTAGAGGTAGATGGAATGGAAACAAATTTTTTGTCAATTGTGTCATAAACCAGGCAATGAAGCACTAAAATGTCACAAAAGGTTTGATGTCTCGTAGCAAGATAATACCACCTAATCATGGAAACAAAACACAGTCACACAACATACACAGAACAATGCTCAAAACTATCCTCAATCCTACTTGGCTCAAAATCAGTTTGGAAATCCCTCATCTGAAGCAATCAACAACAATATATGGTTTATAGACAGTAAGGCTACAAATCATGTCACAACAGATCTCAATAATTTTTTAGTAAGTTCATAATATGGTGGAAAGGATCAGCTCATTGTTGGTAATCATAACTCTTTTCCTATTGTAAATATTGTCTCATCTCACATACATTTTCTAGACAATATACACATACCTCTTGCAATAAGACAAATTCTGCATGTTCCCAACATAACCAAAAATCTACTCAGCACCCCTAAACTCACCAAAGACAGTAACATTTCTGTTGAGTTTACTAACAAAAATTGTCTGTTAAGGACAAAGCAATAGGGAAGCCTAGTCCTTAAACAGCCCGACAATATTAGGCCAATCATGCAAACATACTCTAAGCCTAGTCCTTCCCAACAAAAAAGTCTCTTCTTTAGGCAATCATTGTGAGGCAAACATAGCACAACAAAATGTAAATGTTTGGCATGCCAAATTCTCCTTCCAACAATATCTTGAAACAAATTCTAAGTTCAATGAAGTTCAACTTTAATTTCAAAAATCTATCTCATTGTGATGCTTGTAAGGAAGAAAAATTGCATCAATGTCTTTTCAAACTCATGATATAACTACTCAAAATCCTTTAGAAATCATATATTCAGATATTTGGAGACCCTCTCCACATCTCTCAACCGAAGGGAATAAATACTATCTTATTTTTATTGATGTCTACACAAGATTCACTTGTCTTTAAAACTAAAATTCGATATCCTATCTCTCTTTATCAAATTCAAAACCAATGTTAAACTTCAATTGAATAGGAAAATCAAAGCTCTACATACTGACATGGGAGGTTAATATAAAGCTCTCTTATCCTACTTCATAAAACATGGAATACAATCACAATTTAGTTGGCTTTACAATCACCAACATAATGGTGTTTCCGAAAGGAAACATAGACACATTACTAAAATGGGACTAGCTCTTTTATCTTATGCTCACATGCCACTCACCTATTGGTTAGAATCCTTCTCCATAGCCGCCTATCTTATCAATAATCTCCCATCTCTTAGACTAAACAACCTCTCACCATTTGAAAAGTTATACAACAAACCACCGAACTATCTTAATCTCAAAACTTTTGTTTGTGGTTGTTTTCCTTATCTCAGATATTACTCTCATCACAAACTCGAATTTCACACCACTAAATGTGTTTTTTCTTGGGTATAGCTCAATGTATCAAGGTTACAAGTGTTTGACTAATCAAGAGAAAATCATAATATCTCGTCATGTTGAATTCAATGTGGAAGAATTTCCATTTTCTCAACTCTTTTCCACACATTCAAACTATCCTATAACTTCAACAAGTCTCCCTACCTTTACTCTAACCTCAACTCCAATCGGTACACCTTCATCAAAGGCTGTCACGAATCACTCCCCTTTAGCAGAACACTCTCATTCAGCTGAATCCTTCAACAGATAAGTAACGTCTCAAAATCCTAGCTCACTATCACATTTTACATCCTCATAAAATAGGCAAAATACCTTACCTAACTTCATTCCATCAACCACACCAAACACTGAATCAAATTCCTCATTTCAACACATACAAAATTTTCATCCTATGCAAATTTGATCCAAAAGTGGAATTCTCAGACCAAAACTCTATTCCTTTTCTCTTACTTTAAATCCACAAACTGAACCTAGAATAGTTTCTGAAGCTCTAAACAGCCTTACATGGTTTCAAGCTATGCAAGATGAATTCAATGCCCAACAACAGAATCACACTTAAACACTTATCGCCTATGAGCTTACCATGCATATTCTTGGCACAAAATGGGTGTTCCGAACTAGATGCAACGTTGATGGGACTATCTCTAAACATAAGGCCAGGTTTGTTGCCAAAGTATTTAATCAAACCCCTATCATTGATTTTTCATAAACTTTCAGCCTTGTTGTGAAAGCCTCAACAATAAGAGTAATCCTTTCACTTGCTGTCTCCCATCAGTGGGAGATTTAGCAAGTTGATATCAACAATGCATTTCTACATAGGAAGTTACATGAAATTGTTTATATAAACTAGCCATAAGGATTTGAAAGCAAAACACAGTCGCATCATGTATGCAAGCTAGATAAAGCTCTCTATGGATTGAAACAAGCTCCTAGGGCTCGGTTTTACAAACTGAAATATGCACTGCCTCAGTGGGGTTTTCACAACTCAAGATCAGATACATCTCTATTTTACTCAAATAAAAATGGAATTATTACAACGCTATTGGTCTATATAGATGACATTCCAATCACAACAAATTCAACTTAAGCAATCCATGCAATTATAAGTCAATTACATTCTCAGTTTGCACTTAAAATGCTTGGAAGCATAAATGATTTCCTTGGCTTTAAAGCATACAGAAATAGGAATTGTTTATATCTTTCACAGAAACAATACATTGAAGATCTACTTACTAGAACAAATATGTCGTCATTCAAGCCTTCCTCGACATCAATCACTCCAGCAACCAAGTTGTCTCTGCAGAATGGCACGTCATTTAAACTCCCAAAGTTTTATCGAAGTACCATAGGAGCTCTTCAATATCTGTGCAATACAAGACTAGACATCAGCTTCGCAGTCAACAAATTAAGCTAATTTTTACAAAATCCTTTAAAAACACACTGGATTGCATGTTTGTGTTACTTGAAGCGAACCTCAAATCTGGGACTACTCTTTCAACCATCATCGTCGCCTCTTGATCTCCATGCCTTCAGCGACTCTGACTGGACTAGCTCTCCCGATGATCGTAAATCAACAACCGAAGGATGTGTATTTCTAGGGAGAAACCTAATTTTTTGGATCTCTAAGAAACAAACAACAGTAGCATGATCCAACACTGAGGCTGAATACCGAGTATTGACTGAACTCATCTATCTCACATCTCTACTATCTGAGTTAGGGGTTTCTCTCATTCACAAACCCATTCTATGGAGCGACAATAATGGAGCTTGATCTCTAGCTCAAAACCCTCTCTTTCACTTAAGAACAAAACACATCGAAGTAGACGTACACTTCATAAGAGATAAAATGGAGAAAGGAGAAATAGAAATTAGTACGTTAATACTGACGATCAATTTGCTGCAGCCTCACTAAACCCCTAAGCTCGACAAGATTTCCACTTCTCTACCAAACTGAACCTAGTTCGAAGCCCAAGGTTCAGTTCGAGTGGGGGGGTTAACGAAGAAGAATCGAGAAAGGAAAACTAAATGCTACAGACAATAAAGAAGGACATCACAAGGACACTACAGACAATAGACAATGCAAGAGACATCTTCACGTGAGGACACAAGGGGCCAATGGACTTTCAGCACTAGCTAGCTGGACTAGTACAAGTTGTTGTAACAGAACAGATCCTAACCCTTTATTTTATTCTGTCCTTTCTGTCAAGTGTATGGTCTAGATTAATTCAACAAATGTATAAATATGTATCTCAGCAAATAATAAATAGAGCACAAATATTCCAGTTATATACCTTTTCTTACATTTCGAATGAACACTAAGGAATGAGAATGAGTTATTAAAATTTATTTATACAGTGAGTTTATGACCTTCAAGCATATCATCCTGAGCCAGCTCCTTCCACAGGACACTAGTTTCTTGGATTTTGGACGAGAAAGAGCAAAGGTTCTTCTCTGCTGATAAAAACATGCCTTCCATAGGACACTAGTTTCTGGGATTTTGGAGGAGAAAGAGAGAACAGGTTCTTCTCTACTGATAAAAACCAAAGATTAATGTTTCAGAGTACATAGATATGGTGATTGAAGGTTTGTACCGGGGGTGTCATCACTATTGTTTGCTAAGTAAGTTTCTGCAACTACTTCTTCTTCGTATAATTGATGGTATGCTCTTGAAACTTCTTGCTGCCCTTCTTAATATGGATTCTGGACTGCTGCAACAATAAACCATTCTTATAAATTCAACTTGTTGAAGAACTTCCATTTTTCAACTTAAGCAATTTAAAATTGTCAAAAAATTTCTTTGCAATTTTTAATCCTATAAAAACCTCATTATCTTATACTTCTGTTAAAAAATAACGATAAAACACACATTACATTTTAAGAGTTATATATTATATTTTTAAGAGAAGTATAAGATAATATCGTATATGAATCAATCAAATAACGATAAAATTCAACTCTTAAGTTTGATTGGTTTAATTGATTCTAATCAATTTTAAGAATTAAATTGGATCGTCTCTTATTGTTCTATGTTGTTTATTAATAGAGGTATAAAGTTGAGAAGAAACTTAAAAAATTCTTTTAAAATTAGAAAACTATGCGTTTCTTTACACTCTTCCAAAAATCTATTCAGTTCTATTTAGATATAAAAAACCGTACCTCAAGTAACCCCGAGTTTGCTGTCGTCTCCTACTAGTTGGAGTTCCAGCTCCTTCATGATTCAGATCAAGCGTATCCAAGTTCATGTTCCGATCAAAGCTTTGTTTCTCCAACTCTGGTCTACCGGTTTCTGCTTTCACAATACGATCATAAAGTTCAACTCTATAAGTTCCGAGTTTCTTACTAACTGAGCAGTTCCAATGGTTTTTGATTGAGTTTTCCGTCCTGGGAATATGAAATGCGACCAAACTCAGTGTAGAATTCCATATCCTAAGTAAAGAAGTTTTCAAGTAGAGTTTTCACTGATACCTTCCAGGCAGAAACTTGGCAATCTCAGCCCACTTATTCCCATACATGCTATGAGCAATAATAAGAGCCACTTCCTCCTGTTTGATCCATGGAGTTCTCTTTATGCCTGGATTTAAATGATTGTGCCACCTGAATTAATCAATCACTCTAAACTCGATTACTTGTTTCAAAATAAAAGTGTTTGCCTGTGCAATCCTATAAAAGGTTATAGGATAATACCTTTCACGGCATTGCTTCCCTATGCGGCCAGGCAAATACTTGGCTATTTCAGACCATTTCTTATTCCCAAATTTCTCAACAAGCTCACATATTAGATCATCTTCCTGCAGAAACATATCAATGGTGCTGAAGAAACAATACCAACTTCCAAAAACACCAACTTCAATCACTATGCACCTCCTTTTTCCAGGTTCCCTTGACAAGTTCAGGATTCAGAACTTTCTGCCACCGATGTAGACATTGGACATCTGATCTTTCAGGAACGTATTCAGCTGCAAAACAGATCCCGCAAAAAAAAAAAAAACCCGAAACAATGAGGATTGGAATAATCAAATCAGGAATGTGAAAGATTACGAATACCTATCTTCTTCCAGTTTTTTCCATTGAACTGTTTAACAGCAGCAGCTAAAATTTCATCCTATCAGTAAACAGAACAAAACAATGGAGGTTAGGTTATTGCATCGTAGAACCGTTAACCAACTTCATTCACTTCCTGGTTACTTATTACCTCTTCCTTTGTCCAACCTCCCTTCGTCGATCGTCTCGTAGGACCTGTTTTTCTTCTGCAACAACTAACATATGATTTAATGTGAAAGCAGCCATTAAATGAAGAAGAAGTCTCATGAAGCTTTAACTAACCTTTTAACAGATGGTGGACATGGAATCACATCTTTAGAACGATCATCATAACTTTCCTTCTCTGAATCAAAATTACTCTCCTTATCTTCTCCCATGATCTTTTAACCAATAAAATAACTAAAATTAAACAAAAAAAAAAAGACTGTTCAGATCTTTAACGGTTATCAGCATAGACGCAAGAAAGAAAGCCTTTGATTAAGGAGTAATCAATACGGAATTTAGTAAAACGGATTCTGGTAAACACACATAACCCCCATTGAAACTACAGTGCAGAGGTCAAGAGATTATGATCAGCCAAAATGTATTCAAAGAAAGAAGAAGAAGAAATCAAGGGAGGAAAACGAATCAATCAGACATGATGTTGATAAGCAAAAGCCATTGATGTGAGTTTCGCGGGAGAGGATGGAAGAAATAAGAACAGAGTGAAGTCCTAGGAAACGAAACGAAACGACTTCTGTAGGTATCTCTGCCTTCACTTTAAATTGTGCTCTTATATATGTGTTGTGTGCTTACTACCGTATTAACTAGAAAATAGTATAAAAAATAATTTTTGGAAAATTGTATAAAAATAAGAAAATGGTGTAAAATAAGTTTTGTTTTCGGAAAATAGTATAAAAATAAGTTTTAGTATACTATATTATTTTTCTCGATATTTAAAAATTAAACCGAAAGTTAAACCGATAAGACAATAGTTTTAAATTTTAAAAGATTTATGTAATATTAAAATATTTGCTAAAAAATGAAAAAAATTAAAAGAGATTGCTTTGTTACGATCGAAGAGTTTTGATTAAAAAATATTTTTAAATAAAAACTAATTGATTCATTTTAATTTATATAAACTTATTATTTAATAAAAATTAACCGATTAAATTGATCAGCTTTAAACAATAAGAATTATTAAAATAAATCAAAACAAAAAATTAAAAATTAAACTGAAAAGTCTGTATTTACCTTTAAATTTTTATTGTTGTCGTACCTTGAATTATTAATTTAATTCAAGTTTTATTTTATGGAAAATAAGAATATACGAAGGATTTTATTGAAAAAATGTTTAAATATTTTTTATTAATAACTGACATAATAAAAATTTTAATTACAAAAATATTTAAAATTTTATTTATACCTATACCAAGATATTATACGTTTTAATTTGACTTAAATGCATTTTAAGTAGTGATGAGAATTATTAATATATTTCAGAGGATTCAATTCAAACACATAAATTAAATTTTTTACTTGATCTTATTTATAAAAGGTCTTAGATATAGTGAATTTTACCTCAATATGCAAAGATCATTGTCCACTCCTCGCGATATTCTTTCGAAGATAAGGTAATGAACCTTCTTCATTTTGAATGATATTATCATAATTCAAATCTGTTATCCTGGATAAAGTCATCAGAGATTTAAATTTTGGATGATTCGAGATAACCTCAGTTCCAATAACAGTTACCAACAATTTCAGTTCAGGGGTTCGAGATAACCTCAGTTCCAATAACAGTTGCCAACAATTTCAGTTCAGGTTTCCTGAAGAAGACCTGCATGTTCACAAACTCACACCAAACCTTCTGCTTCTGCAGCATCTCACAGCTTTTCACATCAGTATCAGATTCTGCAAAGGTAAGATGTTAATGTTTACACTCTACTGGCCAGAAACATATTCCGGAACCCGAAATTTCCGATTCAAGCTTCTGATTAACTTTTCTTGTTCCCTTGATCCAGAAAAGTTGGTATAGAGATCAGAAACACGGACAGAAGTTTCTCATCACATCTCGCACTACAGATCCAAAGCAGAACAAAATTTTCAAAAAGAAATGAGGAACAACGACTATCATCAGAGACCTAAATACTGGTAATCAAGAACAGAGTCTTATCACTTTGTTGCAGTTTTTCCTCATATTTTGATGTCGCTATTTCCCTATTCAACTTGAAAATTCAAAATCGAAGCAATGCAAATCAAAGAAATATCACCCAAAATTAACATTCTGCAAGAAATCGTCGCATTCACAGAGAGAAATAAGAGAGAGGGCGCGAAGAAGAATTGGTACGAGAGGGCTTGAACTATGAGATGCTTGGGTATATATAGCTGCAGAAAGAGGGCCCAAAACTCGACTTTCTAATTTGTACCGTGTCACTTCTTACGCTGTTGGATGGCATCTATGTTCTCATGTCTACGGCTCTCCTCTTGTCTCCATCTCCATTATTTTGCATTATGAAAATTAATAAAATAGGCTTAAATACGAAAATTAATAATTCAATATAACTAATAATATTATCTTTTATATTATATAATAAAAAATTCTTATATTAATTTATATTAATATAAATTTAATATAACCAATAATTTTATCTTTTATATAATAAAATAAATTGTGATAACTATTTTTAAATTTTATCTTTTATAAGTAAATTAATTAATGATATGTTATCTTTTATATAATAAAATAAATTGTGATAACTATTTTTAAATTTAATCTTTTATAAGTAAATTAATTAATGATGCTAGTTTCAAAAATAGTCTCTTGTAATGATTATTTTTCAAACGGAAGAACCTTCGGGCGCTATTTAAATACGCACTAGGCATATTTCGGAATTAACGCAATAGCATGCAAATTATGTTAATTGGGTACTTTATACTAGATAAGCCTTGTATAACATATCTCTCCTAATGATGCTCACAATTAAACCTTAAATTTAAATTCTTAAGTTTATAATTTGTAAGATCTAATTATCGAAATTAATGCTAAATAATTTGAATTTATGGTATTAAAATATTTTCTTACAATTAGATATTTAAACTTAAAATTTTAATTAAAAATCTATTGGTTTAGTTTTCAAAATTATTGCTAAATTGATGTAATGGACAGCTTTAAATGAAATTAAAATCACTGACCACTCACTTTCAAGCATATGTAACATATTTTTTGGATACTCTAAGAATTATATAACATATGAAAATCATTTTTTGTATCAAACCAAATTATTTTTTTAAAAAAATGTAAGTCATAATAAGTTAATAAATTTAATTTAGAATCTAAATTTGAAAATTAACGTGTAATTATATTTATACCGTTAGAAAATAAAAACTGGAAATGCCATGTGAAAGAAGGGACAAAGACCACCTTCCTACATCCCCAGGGTACCGACACAGACCTTTTAGCATCCTGAAAGCTCGCGCCAATGGCGGGTGCTCTTAACAGGAGAAAAGTTTTGGTGGTAGGAGGAACAGGCTACTTGGGGCAGCACCTGTTGCAAGGATTTTCGGAGATCGAAGATATCCCTTACGATCTCGCTTTCACTCACCACTCCAATTCGGTCCCTCTTCACCCATTACTCCACGCGATTCCTCGCGCCGTCGCCTTCCAAGTTGATCTGCGAACCGGGGACGGATTCGACGTAGTTTCCCAGAAATTCGGCCACCCTCACGTTGTAGTGAACTGTGCCGCCATTTCTGTTCCTCGCGCCTGTGAAAGCGACCCCGACGCTGCAATGTCTGTAAACGTACCGTCTTCGCTTGTGAATTGGTTGCTAAGCTTCAGAGACGGAAACACCCTTCTTATTCATTTATCAACCGATCAAGGTTAGACTCGCCTCTCACATTACTTGTGATTAACCGATCGATGGCTGATCGTTTGGTTGGTGCTTTGTTCTGTTCCAGTTTACGAAGGGGTAAAGTCCTTCTACAAGGAAGAAGACGAGACTGTTCCTGTAAATGTATACGGCAAATCTAAATTGGCTGCTGAGCAGCTTATATCAGAGAAATGCCCCAATTTTGCGATTTTGAGGAGCAGTATCATCTTTGGTCCACAGACTATCTCGCCTGTTCCAAAGTCTCTTCCAATTCAGGTTCTTTATAGATGCATACTTTACATTCATTTAATGTTTCTACAACATTCAATTCCTAGTGCTTGACATGTGATCTGTACAGTGGATTGACAGTGTTCTATCCAAAGGAGATGAAATGAATTTCTTCTATGACGAGTTCCGCTGCCCTGTGTATGTCAAGGATCTTGTGATTGTCATATTGTCTTTGACACAAAGATGGCTTTCAGGTGTGGAATTATTGTATGAATCTATAGATTGCAGTCTTTTGGTCGTGTTATAAATGCCCTAAATTAGCCCATTGACGGGCTGAGGTGAAATTTGCGCTTCTGAGTTTAGGTTGATTGAATCCCCAGTCCCTGACATTATTTCGAGAAGATGTGTATATGAGCCTCTTCAAAGAGGATTTATTGCTATTGATCCAATGATCCCTATAGTTAGCCTGTTACATGTCCAAATGCTTGTCGAAGTGAAATTTCTGCTTCTGAGTCTAGGTTAATTGAATCTCCTGTCCTGGGTATTATTTCCAGATCTGTATATGGGCCTCTTCAAAGAGGATTTATTGCTATTGATCAAATGATCCCTATATTTAGCCTGTTACATGTCCAAATGCCTGTCAAAGTGAAATTTCTGCTTCCGAGTCTAGGTTAATTGAATCTCCTGTCCTGGGTATTGTTTTGATACGTTCCCTGTACGAGCCTCTTCAATCAGGCCATATTGCTATTGATTCAATGATATCTATAGTTAGCCTGTTACTTGTCCAAATGCTTTCTCTTTGCTTCACTTACGAGAGGGATTCTTTGAAGCATATCATACTTGTCCAAACAGCTACCCGCTTGTTTACATAATCAGCTTCTTACCATCTCATTTAGTTATGGAACTGTTGTTTCCAAATGAACCAATTCTAGATTTCCAAGTCTGATGTATGAGAAATCACACAGTTCAGTTTATAATCTTGGATTGTATGGAATTTCTTCATTTTTCACAAAGCTGGTATGATTCTGTATTGAAACATCCGACTACTCACTATGATGCTTATGGTGATTGTAACAGAGGGGAAGAAAATGCAGTTGCTCTTAAATGTTGGTGGACCTGATAGGGTATCTCGTGTTCAAATGGCCGAGGCTGTGGCGGATTTTAGAGGATACAGCCCATCTTTAATCAAGCCGGTATCTGCTTCATCGGTATGTACATATACTAGAATTTCCAGTCATAAACTCTTGGTTGTATCTGATTCACCATTTTTATTCATTCCCATCTTCCTTAATGATTCATCATCTGGTTGTACTAGATGTTCAACCCTGAAATGCAGGGAATGTATGTACTGCCACGATTTGTCACTATGTTTAGCATTTCTGCATTCTGTTTCTCTGCAATAATCATGAATGTGGTTTCGATAATTTAGGTTGATCGTGGAGTCTCATCACCAGCAGACATATCCATGGACATCTCGAAGCTGGTTCGAACACTAAATGTTGTACCTACTTCATACAAAGAAGGCGTCAAATTGACTCTCGGAATTCCTTAAATCGCATCGCAATGTTCAGAATCTGCAAAACTTTTGTGAGATTCATTACACTTCATTTGTGACCAGCCTTTCCAAGAATCATGGAAGGTGTGTAGTTTTGTGATTAACCAATTAAAAAATTTTAATTGTTTCAAATTATTAAAAATTCTTTATAATTTTCAAATTTTCTTCGTAAAAATTCTGTTAACATGAACAGTATGGTTGAAATAAATTAATTCAATTTAAAGCGAGATATTTAAAATAATTACAATAAATTATTAGTTTGAGTTATATTTAATTAGTTTAAATAATATTTAAGAAATAAATTAGACCATCATATTATCAATGTTTAATTGATCATGTATTATTTATAACACGTGATTTATTGTTATTTTTTAATAAAAATTTGAAAATAGAGGTTTTTAATTAAGCATTTTATTTAGATAATAATTATTTTTAAATTATTTTTGTACAGTGAGTAACTAATTAAAAAATATTTAGTTTTCAAAATTTATTTAAAATTTTGGGATTTTAATTTTTAAAAAAAATATTAATATACTTTCTTTTAAAAAATAATATCGGAATATGTATGACATAAATAACATGTAG
Organism: Erythroxylum haughtii; assembly: GCA_025504935.2. Taxonomy (NCBI): domain Eukaryota; kingdom Viridiplantae; phylum Streptophyta; class Magnoliopsida; order Malpighiales; family Erythroxylaceae; genus Erythroxylum; species Erythroxylum haughtii. The sequence continues at coordinate 407,835 of JANSVB020000071.1, forward strand.
AATAATTATATATTATTAATATAAATATTTAATATAACATTTAAATTTGATTTAGATTGAAATTAAAATTTAAAATAATTATAAATTTTTTATTTAAATTAAATTAAATTAATTAAAATTAAATATAAAATTAATACGCTAGTTTTTATCTTTATTTTAAAAAGTAAAAGACAAATTTTTTTTTTTTTGGGCTATAAAACGAACTGACGTCAGAATGAGTAAAAAGGCTAAAAGCAGAAAATGAGTAATTGACAACTTTGAACAACGAACCCCCGGCGGCGCGGCGATCTACGTCACATCTGCGTGACGCTCCATTACTTTATCAAAGAGTCTGTGGTCCATACGAACACGGCACTACAGTGGTACTCTAAAAGAAGTTTTGGGAGGAGACAAGCAACTTCAGTTCGCCGCACCCCGCAGGGCATCTGAGATGTGAAGCCGAAAAGCATCAGTCAACTGAAATCTCTCTCTCTCTCTTCCTTCCTTTCTAGACTTTGACGCTTTTCCTTTTCCTTCGATGGAAAGGAATCAATTTCAACCAACCACTTTTACATAACCCAAAACCAAAACCCATGCCTTGGGCATCCGGTTCTTCTCTTTGCCACTTCACTACAACCTTCTGAACTATTCATTGGAAACAAAAGAATGTACCTGTTCAGAATGCAGGTTAACGCAGCATGTAAATCTCCCGGGATTTGATTCTTGAATTCCGCTTTTGCTTTCTTTCTACGGTCAAGTAATGGCATCTACACCTTTCCTTGCTTGTTTTAATTAGGGTGAAACGGACCAGGTTCAATTTTCTAAAGTTAAGCCTAATTAAATATATTTTAAAGTAAAAGATACAAAAATTTTATAATTAAAAAGGTTAAACTTCTTTTAATATTTGAAATTCTGAAAAGAATTTATAATTTTTTAATTATTAAAAGGACTCTTTGTCTTACAATTTAATTTAAAATGATAATGTTACAAATATCATTTATGTACTAATTAATTAAATTAATTCTTAAATTTAAATTAAACTAATTAAAATTTATATAAATTAATAATTTATTATAATTATATTAATCTCTCAAATCTGAATTTAATTAATTAATTTTGATTATTTAATTAAATAAAATAATTTCTTTTTATTTATTAGGGCTTGATTTCGAGTCGGCTTGAACTTAGGCAGCTCGAACCTGAACCTTACTTGAAGTCCTATTTTTTATAAAGCTAAATTCGAAATCCGATCAGCTTAGCCTGGGCTATTGACTTTGGCTTGGCCATGCTCGATCTCTGAGTTGCCATTCCTAATTTATCTTGGTATTATTTTTCAATTTAAATCAATTATTAAAAATTAGAATGATTTAATTTAATCCCAAAAATTTTGCAAGATCGATTTTATTAGTACAGTTTTATACTATTTAGTTTTGTTTATTTTAATTAATTAATTAATTTTTTATTAAATTTTAATTTCTTTGATAAATATGAACCGTCTCCGTGTAGTCGTTACAGTTCAATATTAATTAAATCTTTAAATTTTAAATTTATTCTTTAATTTCGGTTTAATTTTGTAAACATTACTTTGAAGTTAATAATTTCAATTTCAATTTCAATCATGTACTCCTGGTTGTTCGGAATTTATTATCTCCAATTAATATAAACACTAAAAAAAACAAAAAGAGAAAAAAAGATCACCGACCACTTGGCAAGCATCGACAGGGGGCCCTACGCCTGACATCTAATTCCGACAAGTCAATAATCATCAAATGTTGACTCGCTACTTGTAGAACAAATCTCCAATCCCAAACCTCCACGTGTCGTACTAAATATACCTTCCACTGCCCGTTTTCTGCCCGAACACTTCGGGCACGAGTAACAGTGCTCTCTGTCAGACCTGAGTGGGGGAAAAAAAAAGAACTATTTTTTTAATTTTCTATATTCGTATAAACAAGCGGAAGTCGTGGACTTTGGAGATCGAAGTGGATGAGTTCACTCTCATCTCTCTGTTTCAAAGAGTGTGTGGATCAGTAAAACGCTCTGATATGGAATGCTAGCACTAGGCTTTTGAATCTGGAAGGAGTCTAGTAGGAAGATTATCTGATATTGTGGAGATCTCGGTAGCTAGGGGCACCGTAAGATGTGGAAACTCGCGCGATTCGCGGCGTCCAATTTGCGCCGATCTCGGCGATTGTTCTCCGTCGGGGTCTCAGGTCCTTGTATTGTTCACAAGCGTGGCGCTGATATTCTCCACGATCCCTGGTTCAACAAGGTATGCGAGTTGCTTCTGATTGGAATTAAACTGACGATTGCGTGTTTGTTCCTGTGGTGCGTTATGTTTGTTTCCGTTACAGTTACTTGAAGCATGCGTATCCAGTAGAGAGTGATGAATGCGGTTGAGTATGTTGCATAAAGATTTTTTTTGGTCTGTTTGTTTTCTTTTTCAAGAACAGGATACCGGATTTCCTTTGTCAGAGAGAGATCGACTAGGGTTGCGTGGCCTCCTTCCACCTCGTGTGATATCGTTCGAGCAGCAGTATGCACGTTTTAGTAAGTTTAGCTGATGCTAATCTCTTGTATTTACAGCTACAGCGATTAGCTGCTTATCAGGTTATTTCTTGTTTGATTAGTTAAAGAATCTTGCATCCCATCTGCAATGATTTCTGAGAACCAGTACGATAGTAGGACATTTGTTATGGAAATACAAGTTACAACTATGACGATCGCTGTCATTATACGCCATTTCATCATTTTATCCTTTTTAAGTTTTACTCATCCGGCTTGTTAAGTTCACACCTTGTGCTATTGAACATGCCATTTCAATTTGTGTGTGTGGAAGCATGCGATTCAGTCTCGTGCCTCTTTCTTTGCTATTAACTACACTAATGTGCTGTTTTAACTGTATTAACCAGTGGAATCATATCGATCATTGGAGAGAAATACTAAGGGCCAACCTGATGGCATTGTGTCCTTGGCAAAATGGAGGATGTTGAATCGGCTGCATGATAGGAATGAGACCTTATACTACCGAGTAAGTTTTGTGTCCTGTTCCTTACTAAATTGAATATATTGAAACCATTTAATTGAATATACCTAGATATAAAGTACTTTTGCTCCTTTTGCTTGTCTAGGTTCTGATTGATAACATCAAAGATTTTGCCCCCATTATATATACACCGACTGTAGGGTTAGTATGCCAAAATTATTCAGGCTTATTCAGACGCCCACGGGGAATGTACTTTAGTGCAAAGGATAAGGGAGAGATGATGTCAATGATCTACAATTGGCCAGCTCAGCAGGTATTGTTGATTCGTCAAGTGCTGCAGCATAATGCCCTTCTCTGTCTCTCTTTATCGGAGCTTAAGCACATCTGCTCTAGCATTGCTGTACACGCATTCTAGAGCACAATAAGCTTCATGAATTGCCAATATGGATGCATTTTTGATATTGCAAAGATGGACCAGTGTTAATCGCTGCCTTTGTTTTCTTGCTGGAAGTTACTTATCATTACTCTAGGTTCTATGTTAATCCATAGTTGCTGGTTGAGGACATATTTGTGTGACTTGGAAACCAAATTTGAACACTTGCTGAATAATTTCTCCTGCTGTTCTTTATGGTTAATCAGTTAAAACTGTTACTTTATGTTTCAGGTAGACATGATAGTCCTAACAGATGGCAGTCGTATTCTTGGCCTTGGAGACCTTGGGGTTCAAGGAATAGGCATACCCATCGGCAAACTTGATATGTATGTTGCTGCTGCTGGATTCAACCCACAGAGAGTATGGGCTTTCCTCTCTTGCTCACTTCCTCTGTATCCTATACATGTGTATTTCGATGCCTGTACTTCCAAACTCTAAATTTCACGCTTACTAAGCTCCTGTATTGATGTATAACACTAGAATTCGTTATGTGCATGAGGATGGTTTCCCCTGATTACTTATTAATGCCACTTAAAAGTCCAGAAACCTTATTTTGCTGTTGCCTTTAAATAAATGTGGTCGGCGTATGGATTTTAACAAGGCTCTTGAAAAACTTTCTTATCATTTCACTGCCTGTATTTTGCAGGTTCTTCCAGTTATGCTAGATGTCGGTACTAACAATCAGAAACTACTTGAAGATCGTCTCTGTGAGTAAATGTGTAAACAGTTGATGTTTTAATTGTTTTTCTAATGGTTTCTGCTATAGAAAAAAGGTGGAATGTGAAAAGTTTTAATCAAATTTCTTTTTCTATGAGACATAATCATGTCATTTCAAATGCATAGACTTAGGAATTCGACAACCTAGACTGGAAGGAGAAGAGTACTTATCTATTGTTGATGAGTTCATGGAAGCTGTTTTTACTCGATGGCCCAAGACCATTGTCCAGGTTTTCTTTTAGGCATTATCATAGTTCTGTAGTTTCTGTATTCTTGGTTCATGAATGTTAACTGTTGTTAATCTAATCTTAACAGTTTGAAGATTTTCAAATGAAGTGGGCATTTGAAACCCTTGAAAGATATCGTACAAAGTTCTGCATGTTCAATGATGACATACAGGTGAGTGCCTGCTCTATCATTCTGCTGAATTACATTTAGCTGGAGAATTATGTTATGCATACGGGTAGAAACTATTAGAGCTGCTTCCACCATTAAGATATTTTTGCATACTGTCTTGTAGGGAACTGCAGGTGTTGCACTTGCTGGATTACTGGGAACTGTCAGAGCTCAAGGGCGTCCTTTATCTGACTTTGTGAAACAAAAGATAGTTGTAGCTGGAGCTGGAAGGTATCTCATTGATTTTGAATGATGAGTTCACTTTTTTATCAAACGTGCTGAGTCCTTTGCTTGTATTTATTGGTTATAGTGCAGGACTTGGTGTCCTTAAAATGGCAGCACAGGCTGTTTCAAGAATGTCAGGGAGCAATGAGACAACTGTAAAGAATCAATTTTTCCTGCTTGATAAAGATGTATGGTTCTATTCATTGTACGGCCATAACTTTCTCCATTTCATTCCAGTATAGCTGGGAGGTTGTTTATATTTGAATGAATTAGAAATGTAATGTTTTTCAAGATTCTCCATCTTGCAATCTTGAATCCATCAATGAAGACTCTAAATATAGTTGAAAGTTAAAAAATAAGCCGCAAGGTAGACAATATACTGTTGAAATTTATGCATATCATGACAAAATATCCTGTAAATTATTTGCCCTTGGTTAAAAGTAAGACTTCTCTTTGTGCAGGGCCTCATCACAAAAGAGAGGAAGAATCTTGATCCAGCAGCAGCACCATTTGCAAAAGACTTGGCAGATGCTGAAGGACTTAAGGAGGGATCTAGTCTAATTGAAGTGGTATGACCACTGCTGCCGTGGACAGTTTACTGACTCTGATTATAAATTTCATAGAGAGAACAACCATAAATTATTTCAATATGTTAATTTGTAAAGCTAAGCACACATATGTAAACAACTCTTGCTTCTGATAGTTACAAAATTCAGGTTAAGAAGGTCAAGCCTGATGTGCTTCTTGGTTTATCTGGAGTTGGTGGGGTCTTCAATGAGGAGGTAATCCTATTTTTATTATATAAATCGTAATAAGTCGAACTCAGAAACATAAATTCATTGGATCTAATCTTGAAAATTACTTTTACATTATATATCGCATTTGATTTCTTGATCAGTAGGCTTTGTGTTCCTCTTTCATGATACAGTACCTCACAAGCTTCTGTTGAAAATTGAATCAGGTACTCAAGGCGATGCGAGAATCTGATTCATCTAAACCAGCTATTTTTGCCATGTCCAACCCCACAAAAAATGGTTCCTTTTTGCAAGATCCTTAAATTTCTGCAATTTGTCACGAAGGCTTAATAATTTTCTACTTACGCCTGTTCTGTGGAACAGCTGAGTGTACTGCTGCTGATGCGTTCAAGTATGCTGGAGAAAATATAGTTTTTGCAAGTGGAAGCCCGTTTGAGAATGTTGATCTTGGTATGTTTCACATCCATTTATTGATTTTTCCTATCGTTGGTATGCTTCAGTATTATCTTGTACTGGTAATGACTTGATGAGGTACATATATAGATCTACCGACCCACACACATTTTATTCATTGTTTTGGTTTATGACTAACAAGTTAGTATGTGTTTTCAGGGAATGGAAAAGTAGGTTATGTAAATCAAGCAAATAATATGTATTTATTTCCTGGGTATGCATTCCCGCCTTGGCTTGAAACTTTAAACTGTGATGTCCAGGTTCTGACATTTGTACAAACATTTATGCACCTTTTCAGGATTGGTTTGGGGGCTGTTTTGTCAGGTGCAAGATTCATTACAGATGGAATGTTACAAGCAGCTGCAGAACGGTTTGGACCGTGAACCTAAATTCTTAAATCGCTTATTCCATGCATTTACCTTACCAAGGATTTGAACTCTGATAAATAGTGATATCCGACGATATGTACCCCCAGATTTAGGCTAACCTCTAATTTTTTCGTGCTTGTTCTTCGCTAAAGATTCATAAGCTCTAGTGTAGTAGTAAAATTGAAAATGAACCCTTTATCTTGTAATTCTGGCACGAAGGTTCTTTAACAACTGATGATCATATCCTTCTTGTACAGCCTCGCTTCTTACATGACAGATGAAGAAATTGAAAACGGCATTTTGTTTCCATCAATTAACAGGTGACTGTTCAAGCTCTTAGTATTAAAAATTTTCATAGTTTTACCGTCATCTGCATACAGCGTAATGCATTTGGTAATCAATAATCTGCATGTTAGTACTGGTTCACTTGGAAGATTTAGATGCTGCTCCTCTTGTGGCATGTTGACATGAACCAACCTATGACTTAAACTTATAGAACCCACAAACAAGATTGAGATTTGTCCTGTTACATGTTTCCCGTAGATTGAAACCGTGCTAATTAATAATGTTTTGCAGTATTCGAGACATTACAGCAGAAGTTGGTGCTGCTGTTGTGCGAGCAGCTGTTGCAGAAGGGTTGGCAGAGGGACACGGTGATGTTGGCCCCAAAGATCTCAAAAACATGCCGAAAGTATGCAAGATTTTGGACATCACATTCGAATGTTTTCCCATAAAAACTGATACTAATTGCTTAAACATAATCGTTTATGCAGGAGGAGACAGTTGCTTATGTGAAGCGTAACATGTGGTTCCCTGAATACAGCCCTCTTGTTCACGAGAAATAATGCCTTTTTGTCTGATCTGACATTGACATTCTCTATTGCTTTGGAGGCAGTAATGGCTGCCTTTTCCAAGTTCTTCGCTATTTAAATTATAGCTAGCTAATGAACACGGCAAGTATTGAACTCTTAGTCTTGTAGATGTACTTTCACCTAAATCTATATACGATTTTTTTTCTTTTTTGTGTAGGAATTGCTTGCCCTCTCCAAGATTTTTCTCATTCAATTTTTCTTTTTATCAGTATGTTTTTAAAAGTTTAAAATCTACACAGAGTTTATCTTGGTGTAGAAGGTTTTTTTTCAACTGAGAGAGGCAGGTATGTCAATATACAAGAAAGAAGAAAATTTTGTTCAAAGCCTTGGATCGCATTGTTTGTAGGTTGTCCCGTTCATTATTAGCCATTCAAAGAACCCTGTGATCTTGTATAACGGGAAATGTTTTTAAAATGGGATTGGAAGTAAATAGGTAAGATTAAGATTTCAAGATTTAATAGGTATTATATTGCTATAAAATTGATTAAAAAATAATTAAAATTTAAAAATTTAAAAATTAAATGAAAAATTGCATCAACGTCGCAAAAAGATATCACTTAAGTTTAAAGGTAAATTATATCGTTTAAGTGTTGATCCATCAAGCAAGTGTGTAGTCATAAGCTAATAGTGACAGAGATGAGAATGCTCCGTTAGATGTACAACCTTACTAACAAAAATAAGTTCATGAATGTAATGATAAGGGACAGATTAAAGGTGACTAATATTATTGAAAAGTTAATAGAGATGTGGTTTAAACATGTTAAGAAGAGACACTCAAGCGCTCTAACGAGAAGATACAAGAAGATTATACTTAAAGAAAGAGAAAAAATATAAATTAAAGATGACTAATATTATTGAAAAACTAAAGAGGCAAGATTTAGGTAGTTTTAATATATTAAGAGGAGACACTCAGACACTCCAATAAGAAAATGCAGGAAAATTGTACTTAGAGGTTATAAGAGAAAAAAAAGAAGGGGCTAAAAAAATTGAGAGAAGATGATCAAGAATGATATGACATTATTGAGACTTATCGATAATATAACCCGCAATAAAAAACTTTAGCGTATTAGAATATAGAAAAAGTTCTCTCGTAAAGAAATTCTTTTCGTTCCTTAGATCTTTTAACATTTTTTTCTCTTAGTTAGCATAAACTTTTAAATATTTAGTAATTACTTTTAGGAATTTAGTTTAAGCTTTTTCCTACATTATTATTATTTACTTTTTATTGTATTATTTAATTATTACTTATTTCATTTCTTATTTATTAAATATTATTTATTTATTTATATTTTACTATTTATTATTATTATTATTGATTTTACTCTATTTTTATGTGAATTATTTAAAAACCTCTCTACTAATTAGAATAAAATTGTGTATTACTGGATCTTTTAAAAATTTTAACAGATATCGTAGAACTTGAAAGATTAAAAAAATTTAAGTATTAAAATATTATAAAATTTTAAAATTAAATTTAATGATTGATTTGTTGACAAGGAGAGTTAGGATGTGTTTGGACAACAATCACCTAAAAAATTAGCTAATCAATCAAAATCAGCTGTTTGAGTTGGTTAATTGGCTGGTTAGATTGAATAAGCTAATTCAACCAGCCAAAATCAATAAGCTGCTTCACACCAACGTTTGGGTAATCCCAAACCCAAAATGTCAAGTTTGCCCAAACCTCTTCGCTCCTCTCTCTCGTTTTCTCCGCAATCAACAAAAAGATCAGAAAAGGGGAGAAAAATTGAAGGTTGACCTTTCACGGCGTTGCTTGGGAGTCAAATCGTCATTTTTCCCCTTGCTTCCCTTATCGCCGCCGCGAGCCTGAACTCTTTCGCGATCACGCTCTCTTTGATTGCCGCGTGCGACAGCGATCGGAGTCAAGGAAAAAAATTCATTGACTTCTCGACATAATTAAGAAAAAAAAACAGAAACAATAACAAAAAGATCACACGGAGGAGAAACCAAAAGGACATGGGTCATTGCTGTCGGTGATGTATGCGATGAGGACATGTGGAGAACAGAGAACCTTTGATTTGAGGCCTACAACTATAAGAGGGTGTGTGGAAGCGAAACAGTGATCAGAAAAGTTAATGCTTTTGTAACTATGATTATAATTATTATTTTTGTTATACAATTATTAATATTTATTACCTTCTTTTCCAAATTGATTTGTTAAAAGATGCCTCCAAACATTTTTTTTGTTATACATAAAGTTTATGTTAGTGTAAGATAAACATAAAAACATTAATCTGAAGTTTCATAATCTAAAGTTCTTCAAAACATAAAAACATTAAAATTTTCATAATCTTTTAATACTTATTTTTTTTAATCTTTAAAGTTCTTCAACATCTAATAAAAATTTTACTGCGACATAAAATCTGAAGAGGTCTACTCACGGATACGGATACTATTTTGTACCGCTAGGTACGTATCATACCGGCCAAAAAATAGAATGGTATCTGGTTCTGTCGGATTCTGGTGAGGTTGGGCACTGCCACTTGGATCCATGAGATTGGTTGATTCCGATTGAGAGCTACCTGCAAAATAGTAAAGGCACGTAGGGGGTTGATTCTCGATAGGCCCCTCCGACACTCAAGTTAGTCTTTTGGGAGAGTTTTGGAGGCTAGTAAATAAAGAATAATAGGGTTCCCGAGAATCGTACATTTTTCATGATGAGGTAATGAATTTATATGATTTACCTATAGGAATTAAGTCAGTCTCCAAAAGATGGACTGGTTGGCCCATGCGTCGTTCTGAGTTTGGGCTTGGGCCTAGCACGACCGACCCAACCAGTATCTATTCATAGGTCTGTAACATTATATATAATC